>CAUYQG010241947.1:0-36270 GCA_963574415.1 Tarsius wallacei | reverse complement strand
TGGGCAACTTGGCAAGACCTCATCTCTACAATAAATCAAAAAACTAGCCGGGCGTGGTAGTGCGCACCTGTAGTTCCAGCTACTTGGAAGGCTGAGGCAGAAGGATCGCCGGAGCCCAGCAGGTCGAGGCTGCGGTGGCCGGGAACGGCCACTGCACTCCAGTCTGGGCGACATCGTGAGACTCAAACTCAAAAAAAAAAAAAAAAAAAATTACTGATAGTTCACTTATCATATTCTCTTTTCTCCATGAGTTTTCATTAATAGAAGGAGAATTTGCAAAAAATATATAGTCTAATATTGCGTTTTCTTTTCTGAGGAATGTCTCATCACTTGAAGCTTCAAATCTCATCCATGAACAGAAATCCCAGAGAATCAGTCCACTCTATTGCTGAGCAGTTCACTTCCTTAGAAATTCTTTCTTATGTTTAGTAGGTGTGCCATGTCATTTGATTATTTATCTTTTCATTTGTGCATGTATTTACTTATGTCTACAAAAGGTCTTCAGTTGGCTTATAATGCTGAAACATAGTATAAAATACAGATAAACATGAAAAAGACAAAATAAATGAAAAAGAACTGAGACATGGATCATTATGAGTCTCTAATGGGAGACCATTATCACAGTTTAGTCATCAGTGTAACCTGAGGTTCTCTGGTAGAGGAGGCAAAAAGAGAAATGCCTTGTGTTTCTCACTGGCTTATGTAAGATGGGACGTGTGATCTTAAGCATCAAGTTCAAAGAGAGATGAGTTGATGGGTCTTTATATAAAGAATATTTAATGCCATGTCAGGGAGCGTCTTCAGCAAAGTGTGTAGGCATTGTCTTTTGGTGGTTGATTCTTATGCTGTCCCTCAAAGAACCTGGATGCACCAGTGTATGCTCTTACTTTAAAGGCCACTTACCTTTATTACAGCTGGCTTGGAAAGCAGAGAGGGCAAAACACCCAAAAACCTGCCAGTCTCACAGTTATCTTCATGTTGACAGGTTTAATCATCTCTGCCCATGTACAGTCATGGCTTTCCCAAGGAGGCTCCGGGATGTGAGGTGCCAGGTGTGTCCTCATGTTGCAGTGTGACATTCTCTTCCTTCTGAGCCCATTGTCTTAATGCATTGTGTATATTTTTCTTGTTGCTAAACAATTTATATAATTTTTACAGTTATCTCTCAGTTTTCAGATTCACTTCAATTTGGCAGTCATCTAGTCCTATAAAATGCTACGGTGAGCATCCTTGAGCATGTTGCTTTTTCTCTTTTGGGTGATGAAACTATGTTGTTTTAGCATCTTAATACAAGTGCCTTTATTGAATTTCATGTTGGGAACTGGTCCACATTAATGGACATTATAAAAACCAGTTCTTTGTAATGTGTTAGTGTATTTACTATTAAGAATGTTGATGATGATATTTCTCATTATATGTTCTGTCTTTTTTATGAGGGCATACGTGAGAAATCTCTCTTTTGTTATTAGAAATGCAATCATGCACCACTTAATGAAAGGATTACATTCTGAGAAATGCATCTCTAGGTTAATTTGTCATTGTGTGACCATCATAGAGTGCACTTATGGGATAGCCTGCTACATACCTTAGCCACATGATCTAGCCATAGGCTGCAAACCTGGGTAGCATGTAACTGTACTGAATACAGTGACACAATGGAAGGCATTTGTGTATCTAAACATAGAAAAGATACAGTAAAAATTTGGTATTAGAGATACAAAATGTTATTCCTATGTAGGACACTTACCATGGAAGACACTGCAGGGTTGGAAGTTGCTCTGAGGAGCCAGTGAGTGAGTGTTGAGTGAATGTGAGGGTCCAGAATACTACTGTACAACACTGTAGACCTTGTAAACATGGTGCACTCAGGTTACATTTATTTAAAAAAATTTCTTTTTTCACTAATAAGTTGACCCTAGCTTACTGTAACTTTTTATATTATAAACTTTTTAAAGCATGTTTTGACTCTTGTAACAATGCTTATCTTAAAACACAAACACATTGTACAGCTCTGCAAAAATATTTTATCTCTTTATATCCTTATCTTTATCTTTATCATACTTTTTTCTATTTAAAAATTTTATTTTTTACATGTAAAACCTTTTTCAAAAATTAAAAACCAAGACATAAACACACACATTAACCTGAGCCTACACGGTGTCAGAACCATCCACCTGCACATCTGTCCCTTGGAAGGTCTTCGGGGAAGCAGCTCACATGGAGCTATCACCTCCTGTGATAATAGTGTTTCCTCCTGGCATCCCTCTGAAGGACCCACCTGAGGCTGTTTTACTACTAACTTTTTTGCTTTTTTAGTAAGTAGGAGTAAACTCTAAAACAGCAGTAAAAAGCACAGTTAGTAAATACCAAACATTATGCACCGCACCGTCACTGCATGTGCTGAACTTTTGTACAACAGGCAGCAGAGTAGGTGAGTTTATACCAGCATCACCATAAACACACAAGTCATGTGTTGTTTTGTGATGTGAGGACGGCCACTCGGGGACGGGGCAGTGGGGATTTTTCAGACCTACTAGAGCCTGTGGGCCCACCACCGTGTGTGCTGTCTGTTGCTGACTGACACGTTGTTGTGTGGCACATGGCTGTAGTTGGGTGTGAGTGTGTGTGAGTGTTTTGAGTAACAGTTTAAAAATATTTCCTTCTGGAATCAGGTAGCCAAATGCGTTGACCTCTCTACTGTGAGCTGCTAGAAAGACATGGAGCTAATCTTTGACTTACCTCTCTCACACACACATGGCAGCTGAATACACCCGTATGATGCATGCCAGCCTTGTTCCCAGTCATCATCCTTTCCTTCACTTCTCGTCTTATTTCTTGCATCCACTTGTTTTACATTTTATTTTATTTTGAGGTGTTGTATAGTCTATGCAAGTCTTCAAACCTTTCCGGAAAGTGGTAGGGATATAACTAAATAAATGCCTGTAAATTCATTTCCGCAGGGTAAATTTTGGAAAGTAGACACACGAGGTCTCATGTCATATCTTATATTAACCCAGTGAAAGATTTTCTGTAGGAAACTGAGCTAATATAATTTAAGCATGTTAATTCCCAGTGATTTATTGCAGATATAACACCAAGTGAGGTGTCAAAGTCCTGAGAGGAATAGAGTCAAGTTGCTCCTTGGAGCATTTCTCTGCAGCATAAGTGGCTGCAAATACTATTTCTATGTGAAATTGTACAGAGAATTTTCAATCAAATTAGCTAACAAAATATGAATGTCACAATTATGTATTGCTAATTAGAGAGATATTCATCTGCTTTAGATCCCAGATATGTACACGGTAAAATGGACATTCTGTCCTAACATCTAGGAGTCAGTTTTGATTTGTGGGAGGCTGGTGTATTTCCATAAGGAGTTGAACTATAGGGGTCTTGAGAATAAGGCCAATGTTTTTCTCAAAAATATGATAAGTATTTGAACAGATGTATGGTTTAGGCCCACAATTTCTGTGCTATGTAATAAAGAAGAAATAGGTAATTTTTGCCTGCAAGGGTTATCAATTATGTTGCCTCTGACTAGAAAGTCACCTCAGCTGGGCTTCTTGACCAATAACAATCCTGAAAGACCCCAGGGCATGGAAGCTGTCATATGTGTCCTCAAATAGCATTTTTAGTAAGCTTTTTTTGAGCTAACTAATGGCAACATCTTCTTAATGGGTCTTCACCTAACTTGATCTACCAGTTTAGTAGAAACTTACTGACCAATGTCCACAGCACACTGAATATTACTGGCCATGAACAAGGTGTCGTTTGGGACCCACTAGTTGAGTCATATGTGTAAAACAAATCAGTTCTGTTTGTTCTCTTTGGTCTTAGTTGATTTTTCTCCCTAGAAAAGGAGTGGACAACTCTTCTACATGGTGCTACTTTAATAATTTAGACAGATGTATTTCTTTCTCTCACAGCTACTCATACTAGAATCCTACTCTATTTGCTGTAGAACAGAATTCAGTGTAAAATGAGTGTGTCTTGAATTGTTTTAATGGAAGATATAACATAACTCAATTAAATGTTGTTTCCTTATAGGTGTATAGCTATCTTAGCATGATTGCTGGGGGAATGGTGAAGGGGGAATCAGCATGATTGTCTATAATAGTTTTGAAAGGTACAAATTAATCTTTCAAAAACAAACCAAATAAGCAGCAGTTTACAAGTACAGGAGTGCTCACACACAGACTTAATAACAATTTCTTCACTAATATGTTTGGTGGCCACTGTGTTATATAGCCATTATTGTGCAAAGGGTAGAAAATGTTACTTTGGAAGTGCCTCTTTTCTGTTGACAATACTATTTGACAATACTGATATTGTAATACAGTACTCACATATTGCACATTAGAAATATCTATCATCCTTTGTGAACAATGACACTCAAACTATCCCTGTGGGATTATACAGATAAGATCATTATTCTCATTTTCCAGATAAGGAAACTGAAATGAAATTCCTTGCCTAGGGTCAAAGAACAAATCACTGGCAGAATAAGATTAGGGCAGTGAGTTCTTGATTTTCAATCCTTTGCTCAATCAATGAAGTCATATTGTTTTACTCAGTATGGGAAGAGATTATTATCAGTCAGCAAGAATAAGGCAATGCCCAGATGATGCCAGAAGACCAGCTGAAAAATGAGAATCAGCACAATCAGCCATTTGTTTACCTATAAAATACCAAGTTAATTGTTATACTGATATTTTTCACTGAACTAGATGTCTTTGTGTCTTACAGATGTAGTCCTTGACTTTAGATTTATCTTGTTTTTCAAAGTTAATTTTGGAATATCTTGAATTTCATAATTATTTAATATGTTGTTGGTGTAGTAGAGTTGGAAGAGAGCTCTTTGGAAGTGCTCTTTGATAAAATCTCATAGCACTCCTTTATATGTGGTAGATGAACGCTTTTCTATCATCAAAAGCTCCAGGGTGAGAATTACTTAAGTTTTATAGAAGGACTACAAAATAAAGCCTTGACATTACAAGAAAACTGGGCTTCTATCTGACACCAACTACATATAAATGCATTTGGGTCTGGCAAGTAGGACTGAAACCATCAGAGCCCATCTGGATGACGTGGATACCCCAGAATCAATTACTCAGAGTGGGAAGTCAGTCAGGTCATGAGTCATCTTATGGTATAGTCCACATAGAAGTGAATGTGCAGAATATCTGAATCCTTTCAGCATGCAACAAATCCTTACTGTACTTCTCTTATATGCTTCCCCACCATGCAATGGATCCTAATTCTTGGACATGTTCCGGTAGATTAATCAGTTGACAGGTGAAACATTTTTCCCTAAGTCAAACTGCATTAATGAGAGTAGATGTAAACACAGGATCTCAGGTCCTTTAACTCAATTCAGTCATGATATCAGTGACTTCACTGATGGATGATTCCATTTTATTTTATAGGTAGCCTTATATTTTTTGCAGTTGAACTACTGAGATGTCTGGCTATTTTGAACTCATAGTATTTCATGGTAAGAATGACACAGGCATTATCATTCACTTATAATCTGTAGGACACAGAATAGATTGGGTTCGATAATAAAGATCACAACAAATCAGAAAAGGAATAGAATAAGGCCAATTGTGTAGTCGAGTGTTTGGTTCATGTCTTGACCTGGGCATTCTGGGCTTGACTTGAGACTGTGCTTGTGATTTTAAGTGAAAGAGTACAGTCTGATACTTAAACGTGAGCAGAAAGGCATTGCCACAGCTTTCACATGGGAGCAGGGGAGTGTTATTCTCACTGAACACAAGTTAAAGAGCATTGGGAAAAAGAAAATGAAAGCTGCGTGATTAAATTATTAGTTATGCTTGTCTGCTGTATGAATTGCATCACTGTTGTTGATGCTGTGTTAAAAAGGCTACCTTCTAGTTCAGTGTTGCACACTCAAGTCTTGGTTTTTGTTTGTCATTCCCTGCATTTTTCTGGCTTGTAGCAAATATCCCTATACCACAAGTCTGCTCAGTTACTTAGGAGGGCATTTCCTAACCAAGTTTCTCACAGTGCTTACTGGAGTACTTATTTGCTTAAAGTATGTTACTGGGAATTTTTATATCCAAGGTAAAAATTAGGTGGCATTTACCTTAATAACCTTCTAGACTGAAACAATTCAGTATGCACCATGATGTTGCAGTATGGAGACTTGATCTTCCATTCGTCCATGAACAGGAGAAAAATAGCCATTTTTAAAGTATTCCTTTAAATTGATGTATGATGCACACAATAAAAGTACACACCTCACAAGTGTTTAGTTTGATGAATACAAAGTGAATACACCCATGGAACATGTACCCAGTCAAGAAATGGAATAAGGCCAACACTCTGACCCCTCAGGCCAATAGTTTTTCTTGCTTTCAAGCTTTTTAATAATGAGACCATATTTTTGTGTTTGTGAGATGAATTTGTTTTGTTATATGTAGATGCAGTTTATTTTCAAGTCTGCATAGTATTCCGCTGGACAATGATCATTTAGTTAATTCTGTTACTTATTAGTTGAAGACATTTGGATAGTTCTGTCAATTAGTTAATGGACTTTTGGGTTGTTTCCAAGTGCAGACTCTTAAAAATCATACAACTAAAAGCATCCTTATATACGAGTTTTGGTGAATATATTGTGTATTCTTGTGTTGATCCTATACTTAGGAATGAAATTACCTTATTGTAGATAAGATGACGTTCACTGTTAGAAGACAATGACAGTTTTCCAAAGTTGTGGTGAAAATTACACTGGCATCAACTGTGATGAGAATCACTCCATTTCCTTGCTACACTCGATACTGGTTGTCTTTTTTCATTTTAGCTATTCTGGTATGTGCCAGTTACTTTTTGAGAAAAGTTTCATCCTATCTATTGGAATGCCCCAGTACACTTCCATGTGGAGATTGAGATGTCTCCTTCCCTTTCTTAAGAGCATTGCTTCTGCTTGACGGATCACAGAAGCATAGCTTCTATATTTAGCAAGGAACTCAGACTAGCTATATATATGCTGCTCAGTAGTTATCAATAACTTTGCTAAGTGAAAGCATAGGTATAAAGCATATTGGTCAATATTTTGAATACAAGTGCTGAAAAACCAATGCAAACTAGTTTAAGCAAAAAGGTAATTAATTGACTTTTGTAGTTGAAAAGCCAGGCATGGCAGTCTCCAGGGGCTAAGCTTCACTTTCTGTATCAAGACGACTTTCCACTGGGCTGCCTCTCTTAAGCAAGCTTGCTTCCTGCCTGGGGGCCAGGATTCTGTCAATGGATCCAAACTTTTAGCAGGAAAACCCAAACCAAAGCAACAATAGCAGTAAAACTCTTTCTGGAACTCCCTAAAACAAGTCCTGGTACTGGGGTTCCTTGACTATGACTGCCCTGGCTGTGCCTTCACCAACTCCAGATGGTCACCAGGTCTCTCCAGAACACATACTCTTAGAGAAGCATTGATTCTCTGAGGAAAGTTGGGGTGTTGGTCACAGAAGAAGTACAACGATTGGTGGCCGGAGAAAGTACGAAGTCAGACTGCCTACAGAAAACACAATCTGTCTATTGCCGTAAGTGCTAGAGGACCTGCTCTTGGATGTGACAATTCCACTGGAAAGTTACCTATGTGGACTGCATCATCTTAGGCTCTGTGGAACTGCGTTTAGCCAGTGGTGCTGGGACATTCTGTTTCCAGTGTGTGCTGAGGAACAGTGTCATGAATGGCCCTGCAGAATTCCTTATATTATGCTATTGTAACACAAAATTGAGGACACTGTTAACCCCATTTCAGTCTCCATGTTGTAGGATTTTGAGGGAGAAATTCCTCCCTGGTCTCTGTATCTAGAAGAGTTGAACTGGTTCTAAACCTTTTGTGATTTTATCTTATCTCCGAAATGGTATGGCTTCTTTTCTTGCATTGCTGGAAGGATAGAGTCAATTTTATGGCTTGTTTTAATCAAGTGTGCTTCAAAGTATGAGTTGTTGTTGTTATTATTATTATTTTAGTGCTAGCCTCACTCCTTTACTTTCATCTTATATTTCCTTTGGTATTCTTTTCCAATTCTTTCTCACTCTTTTTGCTATCTATCCCTTGTAAACTTTCTTAATTCTTTTCTGAGACAACGTCGAGAAATGTATAAAATTTTGTAAAAAGTTCATTTCATGCATTGTAAATATCACCACAAAATAAATCTGTTTGGCTTTAGCAAGAAGTTTATTAACAGGACTTGTTTTGGCTTCCAGTTTTAGATGGAGGAGTTGTAAAACACTACAGAATCAGACGATTGGATGAAGGGGGATTTTTTCTTACCCGGAGAAGAACCTTTTCGACATTGAGCGAACTTGTAAGCCACTATACCAAGACTAGTGACGGCTTGTGTGTCAAGCTGGGAAAACCGTGCTTAAAGGTGAAATGCTTTCAAGATTTGTTCATTTTTGTTTGATGTTAACTTTTCCCCTTCAGATATTTGAGTATTTGTCAAGTGATGTCAGTTCAGAAAAAGAAAAAAGTTGTTATTTGATTACCTAAGGCAGGGACAGGTAAACTGTGACCTGTGAGACACTACTGTCTCACGCTTGTTTTTATAAATAGGTTTTATTGAAACAGATGCTTATTCACTTACTCATTGTCTTTAGCTTCTTTTGTGCCATAACAACAGAGCTTAGTAGTTGAAATACAGACCATTTGTCAGATGGTGAATTAGACTTTAAGCTCTAGGAGGGCAGGGGTTTTGCCTGTTCTGTTTACAAAATGGTACCTCACTGATGCTTAAAAAATTTTAATGTGCCAAACAAACGAAGATATGAATGAAGAAATGAAGAAAAAATGAGTTTTAAAGGAGATAAAAATTTAATTATGCAAAATATTTGATATATATAATAAATAACATAGCCAAAGAGTTTGGAAAAGTTTTGTGGATGAGGTGGAACTTCAACTGGGTCTTGACATTGGGAGGAATTAGCAAGGTGGAGGCAGAGAGAAGTCATTCCAGACCTGTGTGAGGATGGCACTAGGTACAGGATAGAAGGCAACAAGATGTCTGACTTGGTTTGAAGAGTTACTAATGCTGATTCTCCCACCATAGTTTTTTGGTTGGAAGTCATTTGCAATTTGCAGTATTTTGTTTTTAAAAGCAACATTTCCTTTAAGAAGCAGCTAGGCATTATGTTAAGAGAAACAAACCAGACACAGAAAGACAAGTACTGCATGATCTCATTTATATGTGGATTCTAGAAAGTTGAACTCTTAGAGCAGATAGTAGAATAGTGGTTACCGAGGCCAGGCAGGCGGGGAAATAAGGAGCTGTTGGTCAGAGGATACAAACTTTAAGTTATAAAATGATCAAGTTCTGGGGATCTAATGTACAGCATGAGTGATGATGGATGTGTTAAGTTGATTATGGTAATCATTACTTAATGCATATGTATACCAATTCGTCATATTGTACATCTTGAATATATACAATCTTTACTTGTGTATTAACTGTTTTAAAATTAAAAAAAATTTAAAGACAAAAAAAAAAAGGAACAGCTAAGCTTTTATTTTCAACAACAACAACACAACACGAAGTCTGCCTTCTTTCTTACAAGTGTCTTCATTATTCTCTGAGACAGATCCAGGTCCCAGCTCCTTTCGATTTGTCCTACAAAACCGTGGACCAGTGGGAGATAGATCGCAACTCCGTGCAGCTTCTGAAGCGCCTGGGGTCCGGCCAGTTTGGCGAGGTGTGGGAAGGCCTGTGGAACAACACCACCCCAGTGGCAGTGAAAACACTGAAGCCAGGTGCGCACACACTGGGTATCAGATGGCACATTTGGCCTTTCATGAGCTCGACTTGCTACCATTGATGTCTGAGAGGTCACATGACAGCCAGTGCTGGCAGCCAGCAGGGGTTGTGGTCATTCTCTCTAGCTCAGGTGACCACAACCCATGGATAAGGATTTAAAATATAAAGATGAGAGCACACTCCCCTAAGCCGGCTAAGTCTTAAAATAGCTCTGGTTCAAGATTCTAACATCACATTTCTTCCCTAGAGCTAGGATTCGGTTTTCCAGTGTCCTTCTCACTTTTCCCATTAACCTTAGTTAAAAAATACTGATGTAATTGAAAATACCTTACAAAAAATCAGATGAAATCGTGGTGATATCCAGGGAACAACTATTTTATTAAATCCTAATTGTGTATGGTTAAAAGGCAAAATGGTCCATCTAAAAAACCTTGTATTTGAAAATGTAGGATCTATATTTTCTTTCATCTTCCTTTTCCCTGTGGTGGTAAATAAAAGTATGCTAAAATCAATATTTATTCAGCCAGGCTTTACTCCCTCCATTTTAAAGGTGAGGTAAGAGAATTTGGAGAATTGAAGTAACTTTTCAATGACTTCCAAGTCATATGATCTTGAACAAATTTTTAAAATACTCTCTGCTTCAGTTTTATCATTTATAAAATAAAGATAATAATAAAATGAGTCTTGCAGGGTTATAATGAAGATACAATTAGGTCATTAGTAGAAATGCTTTGCATAGTGCCTGCATTGTAGGTGACCAATAACACTATTATTATTACATAGTCAGTAAGTGGCAGAGCTGAGATTGGAACCCATGTCTGTCTCTGCTGCATCACTCTCTGGAACAGACAGTCTGTGAAGCACAACATTACAGTGGTAGCTGCATACCTATTTCTAATAACCTGTTAAGGCAAGATTATAGTTCTTTGGGGGCCTCTACTGTTTACCTAGCCTAGACTTCTAGGAGGTTTGGGAAGCACCCAGGGGGGCAGAACTTGAGCAGTTGAGTGTGCTTGCTAGCAGGATGGTAACATGGTCCTCAAACTGAGTGCCAAGGCTCACCGGGGCACCGTGATGAATTCACAGTCATGCTATAAAATATTTAAATGTTCTGAGGTAAACATTTTGAATACTGCGTAAATGGCCCAAGTAGTTCATAGTTACAACTTTAGATCATGTTACATTCCTTTTGCTGACATCATTATTTATGTGAAGCTGGGTTTTTGGTAATTGCTATGATAAAAAGCAACATACACACACACACAAATCAGTGGACCAGGATGAGCGTTGCCTTGTTCCATCTGATTTCAAGACTTGAGAAGTTGCACAGTGCCCAATTATAGGTATATACATCAATTTGGTAAGTAACTGTGCTTAAGAATGAAAAAAAATTTTCTTTGTTTCAATTTACCTGTTATTTTTTCAAATAACTATTAAGTTGTTAGAACAAATACTCCTTAAATTGTTTGGATCTAACCAAGTAATCAGAAGAATGGTTAGATATTCATTTTGGCTTAAGGGCATGGTGACAAAAGTAACTAAGACACCAAAGGTGCTGTGAACTGAAAACATGGGGACCCTCTGCTGTGACAGTTGGGAGCGTCAACTTTGGTATAACATAAACCTGCACTCGAGCTTGGCTCTGCCCTCTGTGACTTTGGACAATTTTTTAACCTTTCTGAATTTCCTCATCTGGAAGTTGGAATTGCAATAGTTCTGACTGTCGAGGGTTCTGTGAGGACAAAGTGAGTCAAGTGCATAAAGTATTAGCAGTGAGTTCTTAATGGGTGCTGGCTTCTGTGGGCTGGGGACAGATGTGTCCACTGGAGTGCAGGTTTGCGGGTGCAGGAGTTCAGTTTTGTAGCATTTATATTTACCAGACAAACACTGCAGAGGCACTTTGAAGTGGCCAGTTGTCACAGAATCCTCCAGGTGAGGATAGTCTCTTCCAGCACCTGAGATTTTCACAATCACTGTGCGTATATGGCTTTTGAATACTAATCTCGTCGATGATTGAAACTAAACTTTATTGTCCAATCTAACCATTCCTTTCCCAAAAGAGGTAATGAGATGTCCTTTCTAACATTACTCTCTAAGGAAGGCCTTTGAGAGGTCAAAAGAGAACAAGAAAAATCAGATTTCTTATATTAAAAAAAGCCACGATAGTTTTCTCTCCAACAGGAATAATTATTATTGATTTACAGTGTAATAGCAGCAAACAGCTTTAGTGATTGGTTAAATGTCTTCACTTCACTGGGGCCATTAATCAATCTCAGCAGCTATTTATTGCTTAGCAGACTAGCCCGCAATAAAGATGAGCCTGAAATGAACTCCCACAGTAGCTGTGACAGGCAAAAATTAATATTTAATGTTGTATTGCTAGCTGGGTTGGGATTGGGTTTCTTTTAGTCTGCAGCTGGTCAACTGTAACCAGCACAGTCATGAAGGAAAGCTCTGAAAAGCCTTCACCGGCAGACGCTCCTGATGTCCCATGATTTCAGCTCTTGCAAGTGGTCTGGTTGGAGTTTGAGCGTCCTACATTCCATGGATCTAACAGCCACACCAGGCATTATATACATAGTATATATAAATTATCTAAATCTGATCATATTTGCTGCCATCACGGGAAGCTTCATGAATCAGGTTTTTTTTGTGTGTGTGTGGTGTTTCAGGGCAAGGGGAGTCACTACTTCATTCTAAACCAGTGGTAATATCCGAGAACAAAGGCCTTTGTTATGGTTGAGGCACTGCTTTTATTCTCAGCTCCATTCTGCTACTATGATTCCAAATTTCAATCCTATCTGAGTATGTGGAGTAAGTCAATGGTAGAAAGGGAATTGAGGCAGCACAGAAACGTGAGATGGAAAAGAGGATGGACCATTCTCCCCTACTCTCCTGCTCTAAGTCCTTGTCCCTTCTTCTCCTCAGCCGGTGAAAAAATACATTTGATCTGTCTGGTTTTCCCAAGAGTGATGCATATTAGTGATGATAGAAATAATGGTTGACAGTCATTGAATATTGCTATTAACCAGATAATGATCTTGTTATGATGTCAGCAAGCTCATTAGCCGCATTTCACAGATGAAGAAACTGAAGTTCAGAGAGGTTTGATAACTTGCTCAGGATCACACAGGGAGCCAGTGGAAGAGCTGAGATTTGTCTAGAATCCAGAGTTTGATCAGGCCTGAGTTGGTTCTAAACTTCTTCATTGCCAACGGGTAGACTATGTGAAATAACCTGTAGGTCACAAACAATACTTCTTAATGTCACATTCATAAACAAGTCACAGTATTACCTTAGAATGTCTAAGTGTATCCATGCCTGGGGTCAAATATCAGTTGTGAAATCAACATGGAGAGGGTGCTGAATGCAGTGGTCTCTTTGGGCTTCAGTAGAAATGATATTTACATTATCCCTAGAGAATACTGAGATGTGAAATAACAGTATTCCTTTAATTATGGTAATGTCCCTGAAACATCATATCCAAAAAGAAGTATAGGATTTGACAATTAGTAATGCAATGTAAACTTCAGATAGCTTTCCTCCTTTTAGGCTTTACTCCATGGTAATTATTTGACACCTTGCATAGTGAGCTAGAGATTAGCCACTTAAACATGATTTAATTGTAGATGAGTCTTCAGAAATAGCCCCCATACTGTCTCCATTATCATTTGGTCAAGTTATTAAGAATCTGACTGGTGGAAGTAAATCATACAGGAGAAAGACGTTGAATATCAGTTTCAAGATAAACATATAAAACTGGTATTAAAAAACACTAAGTTTTGGGGATGGCCTCGAATGTTTTCTATGTGACTACATTCTATGTTCCTACAGAATTAAGAACAAATATATGGCAGAATGTCATTGTTTTAGGCTTTTTTCCCCCCAGCTGTTCCTACAGCAGACACCAAGGACAGGGCAGCTATCAGTCTTCTCTGGTGCCTGGGAAAAAAAGCTCTGGCTTCAGTAATTAAATTTGCAGCATCCTCCTGTGTTCATGTTAGTAGAATGTCCTTTCTTTGTGTAAAGACACCTGCCTTCTCTCATCAAGTGGACTGCCAGTCTCTCCCTTTTCCTTCATTTTTCATATAGACCTGAATCAACCTCTGTTCACCTATAGGTCGTAACACATAAACTGCACACCCCTGATGCACCAACATATCCAGTTATTAGGTTGCCCTGGCTGAACTGATTCTCTTCTTGATAACTCTGAAGATTTGTGACACTGATGCTCTTACTTTACTGAGAGGCAGAAGCAATCTTGGTGATTCCCACCAGGCTGCTGTGAGGATAGGAATGCCTCAATAACAGAAAGTGATTTCCTCCTCTTCTTGTTTCAGGTTCAATGGATCCAAATGACTTCCTGAGGGAGGCACAGATAATGAAGAGCCTAAGACATCCAAAGCTTATCCAGCTTTATGCTGTTTGCACTTTGGAAGATCCAATTTATATTATTACAGAGTTGATGAGACATGGAAGTCTGCAAGAATATCTCCAAAGTAAGCTAAAGACTTAATAAAAAGAAAAAAAAATAGAAATTTAGTTTAGCTAGTCCTATAAATGTCAATTTAGCAAGCCTTCTGTAACCCAAAAGATATTTACTATGTGTGCGTCTGTGAAAATAAATGTCTTAACATTGAATGGCTCAACTACTATTTAATAGGATATATGCTATGTACTCAAAGGGAGGAAGATATTTATGTAGTGGAAGAGCAAATTGTTCACAACAGACATGTTAGAGTACTTAAATGTAATGTGGAAAATTAAGGAATAGATGTTTTGCATGATGCTTTATTTCCTACACTAACTAACTGAACATTATCAGTCATGGACCAATGTTTTCTATGGCACAGAATCTGAAGACATGAAATACTTTTGGGAAAAAAGGGAGAGCAGTATCTTACTATTTTTTTCCTGTGCCGTTATTTGACAACATTGTATATTGTACTTTTTGGTGTTTAAAATACTTCCACTGCTAGGCAACACTGGAATTTTCAGACTAAAGAACAGGAATACACTATTGTTTTATTTCTACATTTGCTTCCTGTAGTCAGAGAAGACTGAAGGGCATTGTGAAATTTTGATATTTATTACAAACGAATAATTTAATAAACAATAATACAGTATAATACACATGAAAATGAGATCCTCAAAGAAGATGAGATCAAGTACTGAGAGAATAATTCATGTTTGAAAAAGAGACTTTTTCTAGAATATTTTCTTGAAATGTCAGGGCAGGATTAATAGAATGTAGAGAGGTAAAGAGAGGTGAGAGTGACAGAACAAAGATTCCAGAAAGATGAAAAGTGTTCTCTGATTTCAGGGTGACAGGAAGGTGGTATTAAATTATGAAACAACGACACAATGAGACCTGTTAAATGCTGTTAAAGACAAAAATGTACCTAACTTCCTTGCATGAAAGTAACAAATTTAGCAGCATCAAAATATGTTACCTGCCGTAGAAAGATTCACCTCAGCTATTGACTCCTTTTGCCTTATTCCCAGGACAAAGTGCAAAAGCCACCTTGGCTCACACCTAACAAAACTGCTTACACAGGTCACTTACAATGTATACATTGTTAAACCTGTCAACTTCTTATCCTCAGATTGGTAGGTAGTGTTAACTTCGATGGACACTTTCTTCTCCTGGACACACCTCCTTTGGCTTCCAGGACACTTTGTTCTACAGCATTTCCTTCTTGTTTTCTTGTCAATTCTTTTCAATCCATGAGACTTCCTTCATCTTCCAGACTGCTCAGTATCTTGGAGTTTTTGAGGACTGTTTGTAACACCACTAGTTCCTGTGTTCATCTCACCCAAACTCATTGTTTATTTGTTGATGTCTCGGCAATTCCCCACATTGTATCCCTTCCTTACTTCAGAATCGCATATCCAACTGCCTGCTTCTCCACCTGAACACTGTATCAGTCTGGATAGTGTAGGTATGCTGCAGTAAGAAAGAGTCTCCAGACCACAGTGGGCTTAATGCTTAATGCAAGGAGTATTTATTTCTTGTTCATGTTATGAGCGCAAAATAGACTGGCTAGTGGCTCAGCTCTTTTACTCACTCTGGTGGGAAAAGGGCATGAGACTAGTCTCACCCTGGTTCTGAAAGCTTCTGACCAGAAGGCACAGAGGAACGTCTGTTCCCTTTCCATTTGGGCAAATACAGTCAAAGGCAAATAAAGGCAAGTATACAATTCTCTAAAGTGGATGAAAGAAGAAAAAAATGTGAACAGCCCTCATTTCTACTACCTATGTCTATTTGACACCTCAAAATGGCAGGCTCCACCTAGATATCCTTGTGTTCCCCCTGGGAATTGGCTGACCTTGCAGTCTATCCTTCTTTGACTGGGGCAGACTTCTTTGGCATGGAGGATTTCTGCGGCTTGCTGATATGGTTCACTCGGAGCTAGGTACCAACCCTGTCATCTTCTGGGTTAGACCATCAGGGTCAAGTTCACTAAGGCTTTTATTTGTGAGAATATTTAGCAGCCAGAAGGCATAATAAAGATTCACTGACTACTGACAATCCCTTCCCAATCAAGAGGGTATAAAGTCAGTAGAGTGATCTTCATATGAACCTGCCACTCTCAAGCAGCCTGGCATAATAAATGTTATTAAGCCAAAAGGTTCTCGAGTCACAGAATGGAACTGAAAATATTTTCTTGCTGCTGATGTTAACTGTCATATGCTTGTGAGTCTTTCTATCAGTGTTGATATATGGTGGTTGTATTAAAAGTGTGCTCCGAGGTTTACACAGGCAGTTCCTCCAGGATAGAAAATGTGTATTACTGTTTCCTCTAGTACTGTGCCTGCCAGCAAAACTTTATATCCACTGTAATAGAATCAGATGTTGTATGTGATAGTTGAAATAACACATATTTTTCTATACAACCATCTTTGCAATCTCTAAGCTTGGCTGGATACCAAGAGGTGGGAGTCCCTGGGTTTCATTCTAGTAATTGTCTCCACATAGCTTATAGTTAGTCACCTGCTTGTCTTAATTTCCATATATTTGTGTTCTTATCAAGTGAACTTCATATCAAAAAGCACAGCTGTTTTGGCCATCACAGCAGCAATGCTTTGTCATTATGCTGCACACTAAGTTATATCTTATTTTCATGCTTACATCTTTAGGCTAAATAATGAGTATCAGCTGCTATGACATACAATTCAAAACTCTCTGTGACAGTACAAAAAGAGAAACATTTTTGATACGGGCCAGACTTCTCTTTTGGGTGACTTTCTCGAAGGGGTGACTCACATGTGGCTCTACCACTTTGAAATTCATCCTCCAGCCACAAAGATGGGGCCAGACGTGTAGGTGATACATGTCATTTCTGCACCCACTGCATTACCCAGAACTAGTGACACAGCCCAACTTAACTGCAAGGGAAGATGTGGAACAGACTCATACTCAGGGAAAAAAGAAAGGATGGAAGCAGCAGGGAGCAGTTAGTTAGTTAGCTTCACCTCACATCTTATTGAAATCAGCTGTTTGCCTTAAAAATTAGCATATGTGTACACATACATATACACAATGCTTACGTCTTTCTCCTTTAAGAAAGATATTTCATTTTTTATTGAAGAAATAGCATCTATGTGGACAGCACATAAGTCATACAGTGAAGTTTAACACATAATTACAAAGTGAATGAGTAAACAACTGTGTAGCCACTGACGAGATCAAGAATTAGAATGTGGGTCAGCAGCCGGGCTCGGTGGCTCAGCCTATAATCCAGCACTTTGGGAGACTGAGGTGAGTGGATTGCCTGAGCCCGGGGGTTCTAGATCCGCCTGGGCAACTTGGCGAGACCTCATCTCTACAATAAATTTTAAAAAAATCAGTCGGGCGTGGTAGCGCATGCCTGTAATTCTGGCTACTCGGAAGGCTGAGGCGGAAGGATCACTGGAGCCCAGCAGGTCGAGCCTGCAGTGGCCGGGAGCGGCCACTGCACTCCAGTCTGGGCGACAGAGTGAGACTCCAACTCAAAAAAAAAAAAAAAAAGAATGTGGGCCAGGTACAGTGATGCATGCCTGTAATCCCAGCACTTTGGGAGGCCTAGGCGGGTCGATTGCTTGAGCCCAGGAGTTCAAGACCAGTCTAGACAGCATAGCAAGACATCATCTCTGCAAAATAAATAAATAACTAAATAATAAATAAATACCTATATAAATAAACAAGCCAGGCGTGGTGGTGTGTGTCTGTAGTCCCAGCTACTAAGGATGCTGAGGTAGAAGGATTGCCTGAGCCCAGAAGGTCGAGGCTGCTGTGAACCATGATTGTCCTGATCGTGCCACTGCACTCCAGCCTGGGTGACACAGTGAAAAGCCAAGTCAGAAAAAAAAGGAAAAAGAATTAGAATGTGGCCAGCACCCGAGAAGTCCCAGATACTTGATCAGTCATAGCCCCTTGCTGTCTTGATTTTGTAGTTGCTCTCTCCTGACTTCACATGCACCTCTGCCAGATTCTACTTGTCTTCCTTCTTGCCTAGGATTTTGGGACTTGCTGCCTCCTCCTGCTGTCTTCATGTCATCAACTGCAGTCACTCCTCTCGTTATCCTGCTTCTCATCACCAAAATCACCGGTGACTGCCTAATTATTATATGTAAAAGTATCTTTTAGTCCTTACCTGCCTGAGCTTATCTGTGGAATTTGACCGCAACGTTCTCTTCCTCAAAACCTTGGACTCAGGAAAACGTTGCCTACTGGTTTTCTTCTCGGTTTTCTGGCAAGTTTATCTTCCTCTGCCCACCACCATACATGTTGATGTTTCTCAAGCTTCTGTCACTTCCCAACAATATTGCCCACTTTTGATGTTTTAACTGCTACTCACACATTATGACTTTCACGTCTGTATCTCTAACTGCATGTCCTCCTGAGCTCCAGATCATATGCTGTCTTCTTTTGGGCATTTCCACATCATAATACAAATGTGTCCTGATAAAAAGTCCCCAGCTGTTCCATTCTGATTAGGAAGGAGGAATGACAATAATCACATGCTCTTCTTTCCAGGTGCCAGGCACATGTATTAACTCCTTTTAATTCTCATTTTAACAACTGATACCATAAAGTAATTACTATTATTGTCTTACAGATGGGGAAACGGAGGCCTGGGGGTGGTGAGCTTCTTTCTCTAGGTCACAAAGAAACAGGAGGCTTCAACCCAGGCATCCTGCCCTTGGGCTCTAGCAGCCTTTCAAGTCAGGACAGTGTTTAGACTCTTGGCCATGAGTCCAGTGGACTTTACTTAACGCTATTTGGCTTATTCAGATAGGGAAAATAATAAGTTATATTTGTGTGAGAGTCTTTCAATTCTCCAGAAATCTGAAGACATCTATCAACAGTATGGCAGCTAAACACAATCCAGGGATCACTTACCTCATTTAAAAGCCACCACTAAATAGCACTGACCGTTCTGCTGGTGACTAAACTGATTCTATTACATACATTTTCTACATTTATTGTACAGAATGAGCAGAAGGAGAAACTCTGCCTCTTAATGGTATGTCTGTGCCTGGAGAGACCAAGTCTAAGAATAACAGACAAAGAAAAGAAAATAATGTATCAAGCTTGGTGATATGAATGTAATGTACACATTTTATAACTACTGATAGATCCTCATTTTTGTTAGGGAGCTGGTTTTAAGAACAATACAATGGAAGAATTAGAACTTTTCATTGGCCCAGCCATACAAGGTAGTATCATTTTATAGGATCAGTGACTAAAATGATTTATGCAATGTGTGAAAAAATTCAATAGCAACTAAGTAGCAATTTCTGTGAAGGGATGATTCAGTGATGTGTGGTATTGAAAATGGCAGTAATGGACTGCTTTCAGATGATTGTGTTGGATCATGGGATTCTTTTGTTCCTTTCTCTGTGTAGTGCACACTCAGGGGAGGGAGGGCTGGAGCATGGGATGTGTTTAGACTCCAAAATTTGTAGCCTTATTAACTTTTTACAGATAAAATTGTTTCAGTTATATACATATAGCAACAGATCAGTGCCATTGCACTTAATCTCACTGATAGCTCATTCGACAGAATTCTCAGAATTTACTTTAGCAGTTCAAGTTTCTCCGAAGTAAATCTCTGGTTTTTCTCTTATTGCTTAGATGACGCTGGGTCCAAGGTCCATCTGACTCAACAGGTAGATATGGCCGCACAGGTTGCCTCAGGAATGGCCTATCTGGAGTCCCAGAACTACATCCACAGGGATCTGGCTGCCAGAAATGTCCTCGTTGGTGAACATAATATCTACAAAGTGGCAGATTTTGGACTTGCCAGAGTTTTTAAGGTGGATTTGGTTTTGTGTTAATTAGTTTTTGCAATAGGTCAAATTTTTTTGTTTTACTTTAAAGTTGTGGGGTACAAGTCAGGGTTGCATACATAAGTTATTTAGGTACAGGTAAAGTTTTGGGCCTCCCATTGGACCTCACTTCACCTGAATTAGGATCAGACACCCCTAATTGATGTTATGTACTCCCCCCACCCCAGGCAGTGTCCTGCTACTGCCAATCCCCTCTTTGTAGTATTATGATAGGTGCTCAGGGTCCACTTACGAGTGAGAACATGTAGTACTCAGTTTTTTGTTTCTGTGATAGATCACTGAGTATGATAGACTCCAAATCCATCCAGTTTGTTGCAAAGTCCATAATTTTGTTCAGGTCAAAAATTTAACAGACTAGTAGGCCAATAAATTTACTGTTATTCTTCAAAGCAATGGTTCTCCAAGTTCTATGTCTTTAGACCATATCAGTAGCCCTTGACCTTACACACAAACTACCTGCCCGTTCCTATTTCTTTGCCAAAGAGAAAAACGGAGACAACAAGGACCAGTCTGACTGGAGTAAATGAAATTAGGTTTGTAGTTGAATTCATAATCTGTTTTTCATATGCTACTCTTCCCCCACTGCTCATTGTATGCTGGACTAATCTGCATGCTGTTAGAATCCTTCAGCAATCATTGGCTTTTTAATTTTTTTTCCATGTTTTGACCCCAGTCCCAAAGACACAATGCAGGAAATATAATATTAGGTGTTTTTCTCTGAATTTTATTTTACATTTCCACATTGTATCCTAAAAATATGGATGTGGGGCATGAAACCCAACAAATACATGATTCCCTTTTGATCCCCATGAATTCATCATTTTTTCTTTTTGTAGATTAATTAGAACCCTAGTGAGTTGACATTTTAATTTACATCACTTGGATTCTACTTTTCACTATTAGCAAGTGGGTACAGGGTAATTATCAAAGTCAGTAGCTCTTCAATACCAGCAGTAAATCAGAAAACAGAAGAGCTTTTCTTCCATTTAAAAAAAAATTTCCTGAAGGCCAGACATGAAGACAGAACCATCATGATAAATTCTCCCATATGTAGTAGCATGTGCATTCCAGGGCTGTTCTTAGCACATAGTAGGCTCTCAAGTAATATTTTATTACTGACTTCTCACAGAGTTTTCAGTCTTATAAGCCAAACTCAGAATTTGCTATTGTAATTATCAGTGGAACTAAGCTCATTTTGAATCTTTTCCCTCTAAATTTTAATGGGAAACAGGTTGTATATGAACAAGTGTAGCAAAAAAAAAAAAAAAAAAAAAAAATCTTCTTTAACTTGACTTAATTCTTTAATGTATTAACAGGTGGATAATGAAGACATCTATGAGCCTAAACATGAAATAAAGCTGCCAGTGAAGTGGACGGCGCCTGAAGCCATTCGCACTAATAAATTCAGCATTAAGTCCGACGTGTGGTCATTTGGAATCCTTCTTTATGAAATCATTACTTATGGCAGAACGCCCTACAGTGGTGAGTAACTAGTTCCAAAGTGGGCCTTTCTGCTGCAGGTCACTTACTTAGGTATGACTTTAACTGCCTTGCCTAGACTCAGAGGGCAGAGTTATGAGGCTGACCACACCATGTGCCTGCGGGAGCTTGAGAGATAAAATTTGATGGTGATAATTTGCATTAATGAGGTGGTTTATTGCTTCCCTCTCCTTAACAGCTGAATTGCAGTCTTATAGACATCACTTGCTGCAGGATGGAACTTAATTTCTGTAGCCTGGGAAGGGGCTGGTAGACTGCTTTCCCAGAAAATTAGACTTCTCTGTAATCTAGAGTATAAGTGTCTATTACTTTAAGACTCTGATCTTTGACTTGTTTTTGTTTGTTCTGTTCTATATTTTTAGGTATGACAGGTGCTCAGGTAATCCAGATGTTGGGTCAAAACTATCGACTCCCGCGGCCGTCTAATTGTCCACAGAAATTGTACAGCATCATGTTGGAGTGCTGGAGTGCACAGCCTGAGGACCGACCCCAGTTCAAGACACTGTACTTGAAACTGGAGGACTATTTTGAAACAGACTCCATATATTCAGATGCAGATAGTTTCATTAGATGAATACTGAAGGAAAATATCAGATAATGAAGTAACAACAACAAAAAAGGAATAATCAGTCCAGAAATACAATCTTATCAAACCAATGACAAAATCAATTTATTCTTGGCACATCCAAGTGATAGGGTACTTTTAACCATGTATTATAAGAAAGATTATGTGTGTATTTTACTGACTGGGCAGCACTGCAGGACAGGTTAAGATGATATATCATTTTCTCTCTGCCTAGTGAGATTAAGCACACTAAACAAAGTTATTTTTCTTTTTAAGAGATACTTACATTTCTATTTATTGTTTGAAATGCCGATCAAGAGAATCAACAGATGATAGTCAATTTTTACTCAGTGACTGTTGTGGCATCTTCCTGTTTACTGATTAGAGGGGTTATTCATTCTTCCTTGGATTGCTGAATCCCATCAGGCTGTTATTATGAAGGAATTTGATTGCTTTGCTGCACAGCAGGACCTGTGCTTTGAGATTTTTTTTCTCCTTTAAAAGATCCTGTAACTACAATGATGGTAAAGCCTTGTTAAATGACTTGATTGTTCTTGGAGTAATTGCACATATTTTTTCCTATGCATAAAAAAATGAAGCAGCTGTTGAGAAAATGAATTAAAATCTTTCTCATTTTGCAGAAGGAAATGATGGAGTTTTTCTATACCTCAGTATGTGTCATCTGAGAATCATCAACATTAGTTTTAATCTCTTAATGTTGAGAATCAGGTTGCAAAGCTGATGAGTTATTATCCACAAAAATATGTGAGAAACATCTAATAACCCACAAAGTCTGAAAACAGATATCAAAATAGTTAAGGAAAATTAGAGGAGGGCAGTAGGATTGCTGTGGCCTAAGGACCTCTGAGCAATTTTTAAAAAAGGAAAAAACATGCATTTTGACATGTAGGCCAGAGTTTAAAATAGACTGCACAAAGGGATTAAGCTCAGTTTCAGAACTAGAGGCTAGGAATAGTATCTGAAGTTGGTTATAAAATTATTTTTTTCCTTTTGGTCTGGTAGGACAATAGAGTTTTTACTCATCTTACATTTGCATTAACCTTTGTAACAATGTTACTGTCTTTTTAAGCAGCAGGTGTGTCAATTTCTCTGCCCCATTAGATGGGTAGGTAGTCTTCTCCAAGGTGGTTTCAAAATCGAATATACTTTCAAAGAGCTTCTGATGTAGAGCAATATGAATGAAACAAGTCATGAGAAAACAGGATATTTTTAGTATATTCTTTCATCTTTCTTTAAAAAAGAAAAGACTATCTAGCCAGTTACAGAAGCCCAAATTCAAAGTAGATGAAGCCGTCAATAAATTTGAAAACTCTTAACTGGGGGACAGGAGGGAGAGAGGGCTTCAGGTATAATACCATTAGCAGCTCAATGACGCCAGCAGAGATCCCAGTCTTTCCAACTCTCCCCTGCCATCAGCACTGTCCTAATTTCCAGGGTCACAGACGGCTGTCAGTGGCAAAGGAGGCTCCTTGTTCTCGTCTCATCAAGCAGGAGAAAATGAGAAATCTCTCTCTCAAGCTTGGATAAAAATCACTTTCATTTTTCTATTCAGGCAAACTTGGATACCAAGCCCAGTCCTAGTCAATACTTAATGTGAATGCTGTGTGCTGACTGGCTTAGAAAAAGTTCTGACATGGAAGCTGGGAATGTGGTCACCTTCCCAGGGACCCAGTTGAGAGTTTGGCTTATCTGAATAAAATTAGAGAGTATTAGATGTTTGAGAGGTGTCCATTAAGGAAAAAATCCTCTTAGATGAATTAATAGTAATTTATCTATGGATGTATGTTATGTGTCTGTCTGTCTGTCTGTCTATCTATCTATCTATCTATCTATCTATCTATCTATCTATCTATCTTTCTCTCTAATCTATCTATCCATCTGTCACCATCATCTTATCTCTTTCCTTTCTCTCTCTCTCTGTGTGTGTGTGTGTGTGTGTGTGTGTGTGTATGGCCAGTAGGTGTGTGCATATGCACTCCAAAGTTTCTGAAGACTTTGGACTAAAATTGGTTATGTGAAACTAATGGTTATAGGATTACTTGACTCCTTTATGAACAGAAAATATTTGTAAGATCAACATTCACCTTTTTAAGTGGTTAACTGTGTGTAGGACAAATTCATTTATGTATTTAAAGTCATCTAGCATAATGTAATCAAGCAGCAAATTATGAATAACCAGTTAGTAAAAATTATAAGAAAATAATTCCTTTTCTTCACGTTCATTTCTTCTTGGCTATATATAGAAGTGAATGGAAACAATCCCACTTCATTGCGCAAATTCAGCTACTATATAATTTGTCTCTTTGCAGTAGCTAATAATAATAAATTTTTTAGTAAGATCTAGTTTTGAAATATAAAAAGGTTATCCTTTTCTGTTTTAATACCACCTGAAACCTGTTTAACTTACTGTGTTTGATTCTTGGGGACGTTTATGTTCAAGGTTCTGTCAAAGCAATCTATTATTCTTGTTTTTACCTGATGGATCATGGAGAAAAATAATGGATTCAGTTATGAGAAGCAGTAATAGATTTTTTAACTGACATAAATTTCTCTCCCTGTATAAAATAGAAGGACCAGGAAAAGATAAGTTGAATTTTTCTACAATGAGCCAGCTCTTGTTAAATTTACTTCCCATAAATTGTAGCAAAGTACTCTTATGTAATGTTTTATTTATGTAATTCAGTTATTTGGAGGTGGTGGTAAGGGATGGGAGTACATCATTTCTTGTTGTATTTCAAGAATTTTTGGACAACAACCCTAAGAATTTTTGCAATAGAAAAAATTTAAATTCCATTAAATCTTTTTTTTAAGAAGGCAAGGAAAGAAATAGGTTTAAATTTCGTAAAGTCAAAAGAAGCACATGGTGAACTAATAGCTATAAAATCTGAATATTTTGTGGTAAAAAACAAAGTTAAAGTCAGTGACCAGAAACCTAGGAAGTGGGCTGTGGGAAGGGGTAGCCTTCGAAGGGGTAGACTTAAAGACAACAAAGAACAGGACTGTGGGGAGACATCAGGCTGGGTCTACTCCCAACCTCTACTCACAATGTGTATCAGCATAATGACTGCATGGGTTCAACGAGCCATGAGGGACCAAAAGATTCTCTGGTGGCCTGAAGAAATCAGACAGAATCCCTCAGCTGGAGCTTCCTGGAGGAAGCAGAGCACAGCTGGTGCTTCATATGCTTGTCAAGCGTATGCCATACCTGCAGTCATGCTTTTCATGGTCTGGTTGAGCATATGATGTCTGGACCAAACAGCCCACCTGGTAGTGGCTCAGTGGTGACATGACAATCCTTTGCAAAGACACATGATGTGAACTAGAGTGGTGATAACTTGGGTATTTCATTCAAATTACATCACTGTGTTCTCTCATTGCAAACAGGTCACTCTTAAAATAAACATTAACGAGGTTTGTACACCTGGGTGTTGGAATTGCCAGTAGGCTGAGCCGCCAGTATTTGATTCTTGTATTTTCTGACAACATTTTGGAGAAGACTTGGTTTACAGTCTTCAACACGATGCAAAAATTCAGTGTTGGATCAAAACACCAAGCTGTAAAGTTTGGTGGAGAATACACAGTGTCGTCCTTTTACTGGCATTGCCCCTAAACTCTTTTAGAATTTCCTCTTTTTTAAAGTAAAAAGTGATGCTGGTAGATCTCTAAAATTATTTATTACACTTATTAATGAACTGTAGAAGAAAAATTGTATATCAACTCAGAATCTCAGATTCTTAAACTCGTTTAGCTTCAGTCTGTTTTCAGATGACACAGTCTCCATAGGGATTATAAGATTACATTACTCACAAAGAGAGGCTCAGTTATTTTCACGTATTCTTCTTGCCCGGGTAGATAATTTATCTGTTCGCTAACTACAGCAACAGTCTTCAATATAGCATCGTTTTTATTCTCATGGAAAAAAGTCAGCTTTTCTAGAAAAGGGTAACCAATCTCAAACATGCCTCAAATGTCCAGTTAGGTATATTACCATGCAAGGAATTCAAGTCATATAATAACTGTGAAATTGTATGTTGGGGAAAAAGTGGTTAATAGCAACTAAAACTACTTTGTTTGGAAGAAGTCAAGCATTGCCTTTTAATACTTTTTTGGGATTTTAGAATAGAGGCTTTGATTGTACTATTTATGAAAGATAAAACTGCTTGATAATAACCAAATTATGTTCACTTGTTAGGGTCCACAGAATTTTAGGGTAAAAATATATCATAACTTTTAATCAGTCTTCAAAAGCTACTTTTGACTCAAAAGTGAGAAATAAAACCAATTAGCCAGATCAGTATACTTTAAGGTTACCACGGTGAGATCTTGTCTCTTAAAAACATGTATATTTCTATATTTTATCTTTTAATATTTATATTGTGCAATCAAATGTGGATGTGTTTTACACATGATTAGTTTATATGTGTAGCAAAAGTGATAAAAAGACCTCTTTTAATTGTGCTACCTTTTATAATACTATTATTTACCCTGATTCAAATGCAACTATTTAACATTTTAAAAAATTTCTATTTCTGGATTCTTTAAAATATTAAGGCACAGATTTTTCTTGAAAGTATATTTTACCCTAACTGCTCTATCTTTACTTCTACTGGATTTATTTATTATAACAGTTATATCAAACCGATTATTTTTAACTTGAAGTTAAATTAGTAATGAATTTCCAACACAATTTTGATGTATTTTGTAGCAAGTGGAAGGTCTCCTCCATTGACTATGTTAAGAGTTTGCATGTGAAAGATGGGAAAAGTAAGTCTGTGAATCAAGGAAATAAGATCTTGCCCATGCCAACTACTCAAGGCAGATCATCTGCTTCCTATCACATTTCTTGGAGTCCCAGGCTAACAGAGAATCTTCTAGCTCTGACATCATTGGTTGCTGTGGCAGCGGGAATGAGAACTCTGGAGGATCTCATGTTGGCAGTTACATCTTTGAGCCCAGAAGATACACATGCCACTTTTGCTGCCACTCATTGGCCGCAACCACATGGCTTCACAAGGAGTGATGAACATACAGTATCAGACATAGAGCTCCAGAAATGCTTAGTAAACAACACTAAAGACTGTCACATCACATTAAAGCATCAAGTAAGTTTTAAGTGATGCTGAGTGGTGGCCACATATACTCATTTATCTATTCTTTTTAAATGAATTATTTTGTTAATTAATTCGGCAAATGTTTATTGAATGTCTACTGGTAGAAGACATTGGGCTAGATGTTTGGATAAAGTTGTGAATGACAGAGAGATGCACTGTTTTTCTATAAGCTTATCGCCTATTAGAGAGACAAAATGGGGTATGTGAATCTCAGCTCATGAACCTACATGCATAATTTTACTTTCTCGTTTTCCCCCTAAGAATTACATTGCCATCTGTAAGCTGTATTCAGTATCCAGTCTCCCTTTCTTCCTTAATAGCAGAACCAGCTGGAAGATCACATTGTCTTGTCTCTTTTGCAGCTAGAGATTGTCAAAGAGAAAGTTCCTTGGCAGGACTTCTAGAAAGTCTTATTAGGGTGACAGAGAGCTGGCATGGACCATTCTTGGTCTTTTTCTCTTTTGTTATGTTTAAAGCCTCAACCTCAGCAACCATCTTAGATGACAAAGACAACTTAGAGATAGAAGTGACTTCTAAGTAGGTTCTGGGTCCTTGATGAAAAAACAGTTGCCATGTTCTCCTTGGACTGTTGACCTGAGGAATTAACAAGAGAGCAAAAATGCTATGCTATTTAAGCAATGCTATATTTCTAGAGACTGGAACACCCAATTTTTGAGTGAATCATTGTTTACTTAATACCTTCATTTCACCAGGTATTGGAAAATAAATAACAGTTATTTCTAGGATTTTCCCTAAGTGTTAAGTATTTATGGCATGTTAAGGCTTTGGGGCAGGAGGAATTGTCTAGTGCTGGTATCAGGCCATCAGCTGACCGAGATGTCTTTTCTCTCATTTGAAGTGAACTTAGTCTCAGCTCTTTCTAATCTATATCTACATTCCTCTGTTGTCTGTTGTCCAAAGGAAGGATTTGACCCTCCCACTACCTGGAGATGTTCTCCCCTGCTCCATCCATGAGTGAGGAAAGACTCAGGAGCGTTCCTCCTCTCCAGGCTCTACTGGGGAATAAAGGTCAGATACCCTCTCCTTTCAGCCTCCCCTGATCATCTGGAAGTCTTCCCATTCTCCCCATTCACATCTCAGAACAGAGCCTACTCACCTGGGTGTGTTCCTTGGACTCTACTCTTCCCTGTGCCCTTGAAATCTGTCATCTCTTAGGGCAACAGGTGTTGGTGGGGTGGACCAGGAGATCAATGAATGCATTTCATAGTGTTGGATTTAAAAAATTTAAAGACAGGATTTGACTTGTGTTTTTCCATTTTTTAAATGCAATAATCCTCTCTTTATGTGACAGATGCCTCATGGCTCAGTAGCCCAATGTGGGAAGACTAAAGCATAACAAGATACCTAGGAAATACGTTAACTAATACCTTAAAGTAGTATTCTAACACACACAAAAATTAAACAAAAATTACACAAAAGTACTGAAGTATGATTGTGCTGAGTATTATAAAGGAGAAACATGGTTGCTGTGGGCATGGATGACAAGTGCCCATAACTAGGTCTAGAGGTTGAAAAAATAAAGAAAGTGAGATTTATCTTGTTCTTAAGGTTGAAAAGGTGTTCAGAGGCTCTACACAGAATGTAGACTTGGCAAAGATATATACCTCGCAAAGAAATTCAGTCTGATGGAAGTGTAGGAATGATGGGGAGAGGATGCACATTGGGGCTGGCCAGGCATGCTTCATTCCAGTCATGGAGGGCTGCATGTTCATTTTAACCATCATCTTCATCCCACCAGCTGAACACTGAAAACCTTGAACTAGGTAACAGGATCCTATTTGGATTCTTAAAATATTATTTTCACTAAATTATAGTTCAGATGAGGCTAAGAGTAGATGTAGAGAGATAATTTAGAGGATGGACTGTCTGGGTCGGTTTATGGATGGCAGGAGATAGAGAAAACAATGAACCTGCAGAACTTGACAAGTTTTGGTCCTGTGACAAGGAAGGATTAGGTGCCAAGAATGACCCCATGTGTCCTCCAGGAGTAGGTGAGACATGGAACCACAGAAAAGAAGCAGGTAGGTAGGGATGATCATAGGAGCGACTTAGCGAATCAGCTCAAGATGTCAGGAGACACCGATGTGAGATGTGAATTAAGAAGCTCTGTTGTTTTTGGCAGTGTGAAGGTTGTTAGAAGAGCATTTCCACATGAGAAGTTGGGGGCTAAAGTGAGGTTGCTGTGGTCTGGGCACAGGTGGAAGGTACAATATTGGGGACAACATTTATTGGACTGGTGGCTTTCCAGGCACGGGGCATGCAGGTGAGAGGTGACATAGACAGCAACTACCGGTGAATGTGAAAGTCAGAGGTATGTGTGTTTCTAAGAATGGGAGAGAATATGTCATGTTGGATGCTCTGGGAATGATTGCCAGAGGTTATTTCAGCTGAAATAGAGTACATAGTATAGTGTAAGAACATGTTGTGACTCAAATCTGCAAGAATAATGAATTGCTGTCTTGCTTACTGAATTTGTATGGATTGTATAACATAGGCCTTCTTTGTTAAATAAAATTTCTTTGCCTTAGGGGAATTTAAGTCTGGAATATAAAAAAACACATTTTGAACGGATATATCTCTTATTTTGGGACTTATTATTTACTTTGTTTTGATGAAAGCGTCACGGTGAAATTTTATTACTTGTTTCTTCAAGACTGATCTAGTTTGTTAATATTCTAAGAAAAGGTAGATTGCTTTTCTTTAGAAATATAAGTTTTATCTGGATTAAAGAAACTGAAAAAAGGAAAAAGTCAAGAGATTCCGAGTAAAATATTGTTTCATTTTTTTTCTTGACTATGGATGTCAGGTCTAATTGTTCAAAATGAAATAATCTGGCTCATTGCAGATGAAGTATGAAATCCATTTAAGAGTATGTTAAAATACTGTCAAGGCGGTGATAAAAAGCTCAAGTTTTAACATCTCAGGGGAAAGACATTTGAACCACCCCAAAGAAAAGAATTATATGAAAGAATAAAAGGCGGAAAAGGAAACTAAAAACAAAAAACGGCAAGGCTATTTCAAGAGGACACATCATCGAAGTCTTTGGAGAAATGTTTCTTCCTTTATCTGGTTAATTGGCTTATGAATAATGCAGAAATGTTCTTATTTGGCTTTAAAATATCCTAGATCAAGCCTTAAGTTTTAGGACACAAGTCAGACAGAAGTGATTTTACAATAACATATTTCTTGGGCATTATCTTTCATCAATCTATTTCCATAGAACTACAGGATTTTAGAACTGATAGGAACCTTGGAGGTCATGTAGTCAAACTACCAGGAGTTCTTTTATGGAAGGAAACTCAGAAAAAAAAAACAAAAACAAGGGCTATTTAGTAATTTGAGAGACATCTTCCTTCAAATGCAGCAGCTTCATAGACTCTTTAAATCTTTGCAGAATTACTCACAAATCTTAAAAACAAAAGAATGGGCAACCCCCTTGGGTCCCCTCCCACTGTGGGAGCTTTTCTGCCCTCTCAATAAATCCTGCTTTATCAAAAAAAAAAAAAAGGATATGGTATAAATAAGGCTGACTCAAGTTAATTGTCCTTTCCTTTCCCTATATTTTATAGAAACTTATGGTGCTTAATTTATAGAATCACAAAGATAAAATTTAAGGTTCGATTTTTGTGTTTACTCATTAAAAGTATTATTATAAAGCATGTAAGATGTGCAATGTTGTACAAATGGGAATGGGTGCCAATGTCAAGTAATAGCAAAAATTACAGCAACAGATATATTAATTTCATGCGTTCTCAAGTTGACCAGCAGATGGGGACCCAGATTGCTGACAAACAGCGTAAGATCAGAAGAGAAAAAAAAAAACCTTAAAAAATTTTTTAAAACTGAATTTAATATTTAACTGAATATAATATTCAGTTAAGAAAAAACTACAAACTACTGAAAGTGTGCTAACTAGATCCTAAGTACCTGTGCTCAGACCTGCAATAAAGACATTGACTATAGATTACAACACACTGTGCACCATAGTTTAGAGAAATGTAAAGTGACATAGCTCACAACTGGCCAAACTCTAATTATCAAAACAACTTTTTTGAGTACTCCTTGTCAAAATTGAGTTAATAGCACATAGCCCTCATGAATTCTATTTTTTGGTATATAGACTTTAATTTTCAGATCATATATTTATGTGTTTTTACAATGCACTCTGAATATCTTCCCACAAATCCAATTATATTTCAAATGCACTGAAATGCTTTTTTATATATCTTCACCCTCTTTATTTGCTTATTCACTCTTTTAACAAAGAAATATGAATGGATTTCTGTGAAATTAATTTTTAAAAGTTACAAGCATTTATATTTTATTAATACAAAAAATAAAATATTTTCAATGTTAACTTACAAAACTGGCAACTAATTATAGTTCATTTTTTTTCAATCAGAGGAGAGTTAAATTATTATTATACCAGTAAAAAATTGTACAATATTCCCCACTGTGCTTTAGAACTTTTACATTAGGAAACAATGAAAATGATATGTTGTTTGTGGTATTAACTCTGCTTAATTTGGAATCTTTGAATAATATTTTATCCCATTAGATTCTTAATGCATTTCAGTATAAAATTTAAACACATTAATATGTCAAATATTGCCTGTGTGTTAACACTTTAAGGCAATCTAAATTGCATTGATACTTTTAGATGGATCCGAAAACTAGTTTATTATCTGATCGATATTAGGAATATATAGCAATCGGTTGAATACAGAAGAATCACGTTCCTCAGGGTCACTCTATCCTGATAAACAGATTTCTAAAGAAATGAAGGCATAGATTAATGTACTTTTTCTACATGAATGATACAATTATACTTTCTGTTTTATTTTTTGACATTACTTGGTTAAATTCTGACAGTCTCATGACCATGTATCCTCATAGTGAGAAGATTTTAATAAAGAAAAAGCACTATTTGGTGAACATTGGAAAAATATCAGTGGACGTTTGACTTTATGTCGTTTTGGTCTTAGGGGGTAAAGTGGATGAGAATATGTGAAATATTAGAATCCCAGTTGGTTTTGATAGACGGATGGATTAATAAAATGTTGCTTTAGAGCCCGTTTAGGAGAACATTTGACTTATCTGCAGAGCAAACTTCAGTAGCGGTTTAAAAAAAATTTTCTTTTAATTTTAAAGATGTGGGGCACAATTCAGGGTTAGGTTTTATGACTACGCAGAAGCTGCAGGAAAGACAAGAGAGTCAGAAAACTAAAGGTGGGTGTTCTCTGAAGACCTGGGAATGTCTTGCTTTCTAGCTTCCACAGGGGTTCTTCCATTTTTCTTGCTTCATACTTCCCTGTGTTTGGCAGAGGGAAGGAATGAGATCATGTGGAAAAAAAGGAGAAGAAAGAAAACCTGGAAGAAGAAAAAAGTAGCTATGCAGAGGTGAGGTAATGGGAGAAAACGAGTTCTTTCCTCTTGAGGCTCTGTAGTTAGATTTATTGGATCTATTTCAGCCTTAGCTAGAGATTTACTGACAGATCTTTGCCAAATCAAATCACTTAATTTTATAAGCTTTTTTTTCTCTTGGTAAAATATTATTGCTAGTATTTATGAATTGCAATGAGCATTTCATGAACACAAAGCTATGGATATTTCACGAAAGGCTTGAGATATCTGAATCTAAGCACGTGTTATCAAGTATAGCCAACTCTCAAATACCAGTTAGTGGGTTATGTGTGGAAAACGCAGTTCTGCACTGACGTCCCCTTGCCATGTAACATATTTCTGAGCTGTCTCCTTTCACAAGTTAGTCAATGTGTAGTTAAAAAAGCAATCTAATTTAATTTTAGTCTGGGCAGTACCATCTCTTGCTGCGAAGGTTGAGATGCAAGGAGGTGGGTGAATGCTGGCAATGGAGACACTTTGGGCCCTCTGTCAATCTTCATTTAACACTTACTGAGCAGCTGCTCTGTGCTAAGGACTGGATTAGAGCTTGGTAATAAAAATATGAACAATGTAGGAAGCACAGTGTGGTTAGGTGGCAAGGCTTTGGAGGAAGATTTATTAGATTTGAATTCCATAGACAGATTGCTAGTCATTAGTCTGGGGTGTGTGACTTAATCTCTTTTACCTGTTTTCTTATCTCTGAAATGGGGATATTACCTTGGTCACAGGCTTGTTTTGATAATTCAGTAAGAAGAGCACACTTAGCAGTGCCTGGACAAGTCTAGGAACTCAATTCAAGTTAGCTCTAAAGATTCATTCTCTGTTCTCCAAGGCTGTCATCTATGGGGAGGATGGATGAGTAACTAGTTACTTAATGCAATATGATGAGTGCTGTTACCCAGACATGCATGGGCCATACTAAGGGTCCAGGAACACAATGAAATCAGACTGGAGGATTGGTCTAAGTTAGAAAGGAAGTCACCACCAGGCTTTGAAGGGAATTGCATGCTAAGCTAAGCAACATTATTCCAGTCTGCAAAATACCGGCAACTACAAGTCAAGGCTTCCAGTCTGAGTTTCAAGCTCAAGAGACTTGTCTCAGAAGCTCTAGTTAGGGTTTTCAATCTCTGACTCCTGTCTTAGAACATGAGAGAATTTGTGTCTTCAGCTCTTGGTCCTTAAGGTTCACCAGAGATTCCATTTAGTCTTTGACATCTGTTTATCTTATCAAAATTTAAATAGTTTAAGTTTAATCTACTCGTGTTTGACTTCATTTGCCATATTTCTCAAATTGTTATTCTTTGCATTTTATTCATATTTTTAAAATTATTCACCTTCCTTAGAGAATTTTGGAATATCTTGGTCCTCATAAGATATTTATTTCCCTCATGTTTCCCTCAGGTCTGGCATGTATATTACAGAAGGGGAAACACCCCTTTAGTGAAACTGGCCCAGGGCAGTGGGTGTAGCCCATTAAGCTGAGGCTTGGCAAAAAGAATTCAGTGTGTGAAGAAGGCCCATTCTCTAACTCTGTGATCTTGAGCTGACTAATTAATCACTCTGTCTCATTTTTAAAACTTTCTAAGATATGGGTATCACATCAAATAATGAATATGGCAATGCCCAGCACACAGAAGGCCTGGAACATGCGAGATGAATCCAGCTGATGTTCCTCAGCAGAACTCCCTTGCAGTTTAAGATGATCTCTTAGGGGTGTTGACCTCACTGCACATGTGATCCACTCATAGCGGAGTGCCTGGCATGTAGCAGGCAACTAGTACGTGTTATTTGCTGGAATACGTAGAGGAGGGGGCAGTGAAAATGAAAATCCCAATGAAAATAATAGTTTCTGATGTCTCAGTGGATGGCAAAAGAAACATTTCTTCAAGGGGATCTTGAGGGAGGTGTGGTCTGCTTATATGAGTTCAAACCGTGCTTGGCAGCCAAGTAGCAAAACTGTCTACCTTTGGGTAAGACATGCACGCAGTTAGATGACACCAGGAGTAAGTGTGAAGCATGGGACCTGAAAGGCAGGTCACAAGACACTCTCCATCAGTCATCTAGTCACAAATCTGGCTCTACAAAACTTGGAAGGTGCTGCATCTTTCCTTGAAAGGTTTCTACATGTAGAAAGGCATGGAACAGAGTCCCTGATTGGCTCATTAGCATGCCCACTTCCAGGATAAGTAACTGGATGAAATTCATTTTTCTTTAGGGCTAAAGTTTATGAAGACTCTTTATCTCCATTCCCATCTTACAACATAAAAATCAAAGAAAATACCTGAGGTTGGATCACTAGAGACTGAATTTAGGATGAAGATGGGCCATCTTACTTATCTAAACTCAATAAAAGGAGAATTTTGTTGTCTTGACTTTCATCCATGCTAAGAGTAAAAATTCACAACATTCCTAAAACTTACATGAAGCCTGCTATGGTTAATATCAATTTGTAAGTCTTGTGACTTAAAAATTTGAGGAGACTTGAATGTCACAAGAGAATTACTCTGTCAAATCTTGGACTGAGAAGTTTCCATATTAAGGGCTTTCTGAACCATAAAGGAAAATTTGAGGTCAGACAAATTTATTATAATCTAATTCAGCTACCCTCAGGCTAAGTCTTCACTCAAGGTTCCGGGATGATTCATTATTTAGTGCTTTTCTCCATTCTGGAGATGGATGTTGTAGATCAAGTTAAAGTGATGATTCATTCATTTTTATTCAGAAGCTGTTTACTGAGTGCTTACTATGTGCCAGGGATTGTCTAGACCCTGGGGAAAATGGGGCAAAGAAACAAAGTCTCTGTCACATTTTAAGGACGGTTTACTCTGATCAAGTGTTTCTGCTCAAATCCTGTAGTTTCTATAACTAAAAGGGCAATATTGCACGAAATAAAGATAAAATGGAGCAAAAGTGCTTCTAACTACGGAGTTCATCTTCAAAGTCCCACTTCTAATCATCCACTCACACTGCTCTGTTGTGGAGCTTTACCTTCAACCAGTTCTAAGGGCTTGATGATTGTTTGAAATCTGTCCCAACTCCCCTATGCCTGAAAAACAGAGAACTGACAATCCTATTTCTACGTTAAATAAAGATTACTAGATTTTTTTAATCCTAGAAAATTTCTAAAAATACTTTAAATGGAACTCATATGAAATAGTCTGAGTGCCTATGTTCAAATCATTTTACAGAAATGTAATATTCCAAGCTTTAGGTTACAATAATTACTGGGAGAATTTTGAAGGGGACTGTCAGCAATTGTGGATCTTTTAAAAGAGAAACTGAAAATGCAAATCCGGTTGATTTCTGGACAAGCATTTCACTCAGTTCTCCTGTGAGGGTCTACCTGAGTTTTTTCTCTGAGTATTTTGTGTACCACCACCCCCACAACCACCTCCATTACCACCACCAACACCATCACCATCACCGCCGCCATCACCACCACCACCACCACCTTCATTACCACCACCATCTCCATCACCAAAATCACAACCACTACCACCACCACCACCATCACCACCTCCACCAAAACCATCACTAT
>CAUYQG010241944.1:0-19079 GCA_963574415.1 Tarsius wallacei | reverse complement strand
CAGCTACTTGGAAGGCTGAGGCGGAAGGATCGCCGGAGCCCAGCAGGTCGAGGCTGCGGTGGCCGGGAGCGGCCACTGCACTCCAGTCTGGGCGACAGAGTGAGACTCCAACTCAAAAAAAAAAAAAAAAAAAAAATTTAGGTAAAAACAAAAACTTCCAACCTTAGGCAAATACAATTAAAGGATAATTTCAGATAAGATCTGTGAAAAGGAGACACACACCTAGATAAAAACTTAGGTTAATTTTTTAAAATTACAGGCTTTAAGAAGAAAACCAGCTGTATGTGTTCAGGCTAAGGGGCCAGGGCAAAGGGATTGTAGTGGATACAGGTGACATACAAAGCGGAAATCTGGCTTCAGAATTGCCTGTTACACAAAGTGCCAGGTGGTAGCTAAGGCACAAAGAGTTTTCTACCAAATAAATTGTCATTTAGCATAAATGTAAAAAAAAAATTTTTCAGAAAATGAATGGACTTGGAAAAATATATTGCTAACATTGTTGAAAATATAAGAGATCACTCAAAATTATAACTCAAGACTAGCTTTGTTTTGAAAGAATTGGTGACTTGGTGCTCTCAGAGGGCAGAACCTTCATCTTTTTATAGAAGCCTGAGAATCCTTGCTCTAGCACATCTCACCAATGCATAGTCCCCTGGCATGGATAGGTTAATGTAGTGTTTGCATGCATTCCTACATATGTAACAGCCATGAATGTTACATTTATTTCTTTAAAAAAAAAAAAGACTGCAGTGAAACATATCAAGATAATACTGTCTTGAATAGGAGAAGTAAAGGTGATGCTGCTTTTTCCTTCTGGCCTGTATTTTAAATTTACTGTAAAGCACATAAATGACTTTCAAATTAAGATATGCTTGCTATTAACTTTTCTTAACCAGAGTTAAAGTCTTAGTACTCTAAGGCAATGGTTTTCAAGATACTATCCCTGTAACAGCAGCATTAGAAGTACTTGGGAACTTGTTAGAAAATACACATTCTTGGGTACCACTCCAGAGTCAAACTCTAAGGGCAGGGCCCAGCAATCTGTTTGAACAAGCTCTCCAAGCAACTCTGAGCCATGTTAAGTTTGTGAACTATTGTTCTAAGGCATCCATTGCATGTAGTGAATTTTCTCCTGTTTCTGTCCTATGCTTTCAGAATGGTACGAGTTATGTACTGTCCTTGGGAGAATTGAGAAAATAGTCATACATTTGAAGTGATCTGTAGTTCTGGTGAGGAACACCTGAGAAAATTTGTTTTATGTTATTTTATCAGCTTCCCTGTCTTTCCCCCACAAAGAAACTTGTGTCTTTTTTCCCCATCAGGACTTCTTACCTATATGCATCCTTCAAGACTGATGTTCTACCCTCTTTTTTGACAATAATGGACACTACAGGCTACATATCTCTTATCTGAAGTGCTTGGAACTAGAAGTGTTTTGGATTTCAGATTTTTCCAGATTTTGGATTATTTGCATTACTTATAGTTGAGCGTCTCAGATCTGAAAACCTGACATCCAGAATGCTCTAATGAGCATTTTCTTTGAGCCTCATGTAAGTTTTGGATTTTGGAAATTTTCAGATTTTGAGTTTTTTATTTGGGATGCCCAACCTGTACTACATTAGATGTGATTTCTTCTTCCATTGAGTCAGTGCTTTCTGCCTGTACTTTAAATTTGGCATTTGTACTTTATTGTTAGTTACTTTATAATATATCTTATCTCCCCAAATATATTAGTTTGTAAGGGCAAGAACTATCATGCCTTTTTTTAGTCTTCCCATAACAACTAGGTATGCACAGTGTGTAATTCTTTATTTAAGCAATTCTACTCTAAATTAGAAACATCTTGAAAGGGTAAAATACACTGAAAGTTAACAGGCTCTTTTTTTGTAGTGGGATTTTGTATGTATCTTGGTTTTTAAGGCTAAACTTTTCTTGTCTCATTTACAAACTTCTGTGGTTTGAATATGGTTTGTACCCACCAAAACTCGTGTTGTGGCTTGGTCCTCAATGTAGCGGTATTGGAAGATCATGCCTTTAAGAGGCAATTAGCTTGTTAAATGGATTAATATCTTCCAGGCAAGACTAGTTCTTGCAGGAATGGATTTGTTTCTGAGAGAGCAGATTGTTACAAAGCAAAGTTATCCCTCATTCTTTGCCCTTTTCGCCCATACAGGTTCCCTTTCTGTTTCACTGCCACGTTTTGATGTAGCATGAGGCCTTCATCAGAAACTGCTAGATGCAGCCTCCCAAGCTTGAAATTTCCAGCTTACAGAACTTTGAGCTAAATAAATCTCTTTTCTTCATAAATTACCCAGTCTGTGGCATTCTGTTATAGCAGCATAAAGTCCTGCAGTTTCTCAGCAGGACTAAGAAAATTGGTACTGAAAAGTAGGGCTGTTACTAATAACAAATGCCTGTAAATGTGGGAGTTCTATAAAGAACTGAACTGGGGTCCACTTGCCTGTGCAGTAAAATTAGATATGCACGCTAAGGTTTTTTTGCAGCATTAGAAAGAAAGGCATTCCTTGCAAGGCAACAAGCAAGGAAAACCAAGCTACTGCTCAAATTCTGACCTCCCCGATGGCTTGCAGGACAAGGCTTTTAATGGTAGTAGTAAATTTCAGAAAAGCAGAAGCTACAGGCAGTGTCATCAATCAATACATGGAGGTTACATGTTGGTTTTGGCCTAAAAAGGGGGGACATCTTGAAGTGAGGTCTTATGGATTGCAGGTGGATTCAGAGATCTCTGATTTGCAATTGGTTAAGGAAGAGAAGAAGCTTTGTTTAAAAGTTTGGGGTCTACAGAAAAAATGTTAACTGGCTCAGGGGTGTGACTCCCTCCAGGCCCCTCAGGAAGAAACTTAGAAGAAGGAACTGTGGTCAGTTAAGTCTTCAATTTCCCCTTATCTGAAGTCTACCTGCCAGCAGATCCATTTGGTGGGGGTCCTCTGTGGAAATCTGAGCCTCTGAAAGACAACTCAGGGACTTATATATAGATGTCTTTATTTTCTATAGGGAAAACAAGCATCTCTGGAACTTTACATTTCTTGGCTAATGTGTTTAAGGGGTTTTTTTTGGTTTGATTATTTTGAGTAAGGAACTCACTCTGTCACCCAGGCTGGAGTGCAGTGGCAGGATCATGGCTCACTGCAGCCTTGACCTCTTGGGCTCAGGCCATCCTTCCACTTCAGTCTCCCAAGTTAGCTGGGACTACAGGTATGTGCCACCACACCAGGATAATTTATTTATTTTTTATAGTGACAAAGTCTCACTATGTTGTTCAAGCAGTCCTCTCACCTCAGTCTCCCAAAGTGCTGGGATTACAGGTGTAAGCCACCATGCCTGGCTATTGTTTTAGGCTACTATTATGTTCTTGTTTAACAAGTTATTTATTTCTGGGGCTATGTAGGTACCTGGAATTTCCCTTGAAGAACAAAAAGTAAGAAAGAATTTTGTTTAAAACTTATACAATACATAAGATGGCGTCACAGAGCTTGCTTTTTTCCCCTCTTTCTTTTTTGTTACAGTATTGTTTTATAAGGTAAAATAAAAGTGAATGTTACTGAGTGGTTCTCTGCATAGTGGATCAAAATTATGTCATTCCAGTGTTTCTAAAAGAGAAACAGTTTTTAAATGAATATTTATTTATTTAGTTAGTTAGTTATATTTTTTGAGTTGTAGTCTCATTCCGTCGCCCAGGCTGGAGTACAGTGGCACGCTCACAGTCACCCCATTGTCGACCTGCTAGGCTCCAGCAATCCTTCCGCCTCAGCCTTCCAAGTAGCTGGAACTACAGGCACGCGCTGCCACGCCCGACTAATTTTCTATTTATTGTAGAAACAAGGCCAAGCTGCCTGGGCTGCTCAAACCTGCGAGCTCAGGCAATCCACTGGCCTCGGTCTCCCAAAGTGCTGGGATTACAGGCTGAGCCACCAAGCTCAGCCAATGAATAATATATATTTAAAAGAATAGTTCATTCTGTTTGGGGAAAGACAAATTTTTCTTTTGCCCTGTATATCAAACAATCTGAGGTCACATTTTCTCAAGCTAATATGAAAGGACTTCCACTGTGGAAAAATGGAATTAAAAGATAAAATAAAAGTATAAGCTATATTTTCAACATAAGCTCCATTAAGCTCAAGACACTTTTGTCAGTGATTATACCAACCATTTAATCTATCCCTAAAGAACTGAAAGTTCTGGGAATTTAACCATGTCAGTGCAGTCTTTCCTCCATTGTTAACTGAATAAAAGTGGGTGTGCTTTACAGGTTTTTTTAAAGATTAGTATGCATTGCTGTGAATACCTGAGACTGAGTAATTTATTTTAAAAAATAGGCTTATTTGACTCATGGTTTTGCAGACAATACAAGAAGCATGGTGCCAGCATCTGCATCTGGTGAGGGCTTCAGGGAAGTTCTTCTAGTCATAGTGGGAAGGGGAAGGGGAGCTGGCATATCACATGGCAAGAGAAGGGAGCAAGAGAGAAGGTGCTTGCTCTTTTAAACAGCCGTCTCGTGAACTAATAGAGGGAGAACTTGTTACCATGAGAATAGCACCAAACCATTCATGAGGGTTCTGCCCCAGACCCAAGCATCTTTCTCTAGGCCCACCTTTGTCACTGGGGATCAAATTTCAATATGCGATTTGAAGGGGACAAGTGTCCAAACTATATCAGTTAGAAAACAAGGAGTCGGAAGGAGCCGAATCAGGACCGTAAGGTGGATGCCTGATAAATTTCCTATCAAAACTCTCTCAGAATTGCCCTTGTTTGATGAGAGGAATGAGCAAGAACATTGTCCTTGTGGAGGTGGTTTCTCTGGTGAAGCTTTCCTGGGTATTTTTCTTCTAAGTCCTTTGGCTAACTTTTTCAAAACTCTCTCACAATAAGCAGATTTTATTATTCTTTGGCCTTCCAGAAGGTCAACAAGCAAAATGACTTGAGCATCCCCAAAAACTTGCCACGAACTTTGCTCTTGACTAGTCACTTATGATTTGACCACTTCCACCTCTCGGTTGTCACTGCTGTGATTGTGCTTTGTTTTCAGGATGGTGCTGGTAAAGCCACGTTCCATCTTCTGTTACAGTTCTTCAAATAAATGCTTCAGAATCTTGGTCCTGCTCATTTTAAATTTCTGTTAAAAGCTATGTTTTAAAAAAAAAAAGGGCAACTGTCTTTCGGGTGCCATCCTGCTTGGGAGCTTTTCTGTATTCTTAATAAACTCTTGCTTTCTCAAAAACGCTATGTTTTTGTCTGCACCTGATCTGGGTTCAATAGTTCTGGCACCCACTGAGTGGAAAATTTGTTCAGTTTTAAGTTTTCAATCAGAATTATGTAAACTGAACCAGTTGAGGTGTCTGTGGTATTGGCTATTGTTTTTGCTGTTAATCATTGGTCATTTTGAATTCAGACATGACCAAGATGATTTTTTTTCCCTCACAATTGATGTGATCCATCAGCTGCTGTGAGCTTCATTTTCAACACTGTCTTGTGCTTTTTTAAAATGAGTTATCTATTTGTAAACTGATTTGTTTGGAGCATTGTCCTTATACCCCATTAGTAACACATCAGTGATTTCACCATTCTTCCACCCAAGCTTCATCATAAAATTGTTGCTTCAATTTTAGCAGAATTCATGTTGCTCTGATAGGGACTCTTTTCAAACCGATATCTTACCCTTCTTAGTGCCTCAAGCTACATCCTGTTCAGATATGCCAAAAAAAAAAAAAAAGTGAAGTCCATGAATAGTTTTTTCATAACACACATTTCCATAAACTTTTTCAAGATCCCTTGAAAAGGCATATTTATTTAAAAATTAAAATTAATTAAAGTAGACATAGAACAGAAGAAAATCTTTTAATTTTTATTTCATACATGTACAGAACTGGATGTAAATAATATTTTTATTTCTTCCCTCCCTGTCTTTTGTTCTTTCTCCCTCCTTTCTCTCCTTCTTGCATTTTACAATAGAAATGAAATTGGCTCCCCCCGCAGCCAACTCAAAACAGAGGTGCACTATGGTTTTGTTTTTGTGTTTCTCAGAGTACTGTAAGATGCTGCTAGCAAAAGGATTTTTTTTTTATTATAGGAGATCAGAATTTGCCATCCCAAATATGTCATTTTGGCATAAGGATTATTTTGAGCATATTATTTTGAAAAACAGCAGACACAGGAGAATCCCTGAAAATAGCACAAGTTACCGTTGTGTAAGATAAATGCATCTCTATGAAGGAGATCTCTATTTGCAAGGGTGTCTCCCTCTCTGGGGAAGGGAAGGATGACTGAATCACAAGAGCTGCCTATCAATGGAGATACCTACTTAAATCTGCAAAACAGACTTTCCTCTTGTATGCCATTCTTTTTCTGGTCACCTTCCCCTACATCCTTTTTTTAGGTGAAGATGCTATATAAGCTAGAGTTTTAGGCCACCTTTTGGGGAATTCTCACTTTTCCTTGAATATACATGAGGTATACATGTTAATAAACTGCTGTTTTTCTCTTGTTGATCTGTTTTGTCATGGGGTAACAACAACAACAACAAAATAAGTCAAAAGGGTTCCTCCCCTACATAATCAATAATGAAAAAAGCTTTAATGCGTATTTTAGAGAGACCATGTTCTAATGAATAGAGAAGGGGGAATTGGACTGGAATAACAGCAATGAGCAATATCCAAGTGACTTTATTGGGATATAAACTACCCACATGAAAATCAACTAGTGCTCAGTTAAATGGGAGCTACTGAATCAGATTGTTTAGCCACTGATGAATGTCATTGGAAACATGTCCTTTTTTAAATAAAAAGGATGAACAATGCTTAAAGATTGAATTATGTTAATATATTGCAAAGGTCTGTTGGACATAATAGGAACTTTTTTTCAATTTTAAAATGTGTACATAACCAGGTGTGGCGGCTCATACCCAGCACTTATAATTCAGCACTTTGGGAGGCTGAGACAGGAGGATCGCTTGAGCTCAGTCTGGGAACCATAGTGAGACCTCATTTCTACAAAAAAATATAAAAAATTAGCTGGGTGTGGCAGCACATGCCTGTAGTCCCTGCTACTTGGGAGGCTGAAACAGAGGATTGCTTGTGTCCAGGAGGTTGAGGCTGCAGTGAGCCAGGACTGTGCCACTGCATTCCAGCCTGGGTGACAGAGTGAGACCCTTTTTCAAAAAAAAAAAGAAGATAATCCACTTTAACTGTTAGTGACAGTTGACTATGACGTTTTGAGAAACCATTTTCAAATTAAATAGTAGAGTGCTGAGTTTTTCTTAGCAGCCTTTTTTTACTTAGTGGAACCTGAGAGCTTATGAAAGAAGAGATGAAATAATTTTATTAACTAAGTTAAACATGATTTTTAGAGAAACTTTTGAGTTCATTTAGGTTCCTTTTTGTACACTTCTTCCCATCCACCCATGATGTTTAAATCTCTTTAAAAAAGAAAAACGTAATTTTAAAATGCTCAGATATGAAAAGAACTTCCTTTAAGACTGTGAAATACTGGTAACACAGCAGGAGCTGTGGAAGGAAAAATAGAGGGAAATTCTCTTTGGGTTTCTAAGTGTGCAGGGTATGTGTTTGCATGCATTCGGTTTTTTTCTGTGTTCACTATTGAACTCTCCCTAAGTGTGGATGGATATCTTCTTTGTCTTGATAGGCAGATCTCCCCTGTCTCCCAAGAGATTCTCTTAGATTTCCTTCTATCTTAAAATTAGGGGAGGGTTAGGATTGCTTTTAGTTGCAGAATCTCTCATAGTAAATGTTTGGGTTCATTGAGTTTCTTCATGCACCTTTTCCACAGATAAGTACTGGGTTATATTAATTTTTTGAGATATAATGGATTGTCTGTCCTCCAGCAGATATTTCTGTGCTGCTTGGCTATCTGCCGCAGGTGGTCTGTAAATGGTGTCTCACCACTTGTCTGTCTTATTATATGGAACCCTTTGTTCTCTACCTTCCTGTAACCTTTCTCCCTACTCTTTAGCCCAGGGATATATCTAAGTACAGAATAGGGGAGTGCTTTCATTTTCTTACCAAGAACTTGGCTTCACTGCCACCCCTACCCGATCCCCACTTTAAGGTATTGAGTTCTAGAAAGTAGAACTTTGCCTTCCTTGGAATATAGGTTGTCTTGGTAACTTTCTTTTTCTTTTTAAATTATTTTATTTTCCAAATGGGATACAAATGAAAGCTAGGTACCTACGTGGTCATCATACAGGTAAAGTGTGCATACTCTAATTGATGTTATGTGCCCCCGTCCTCCACTGGTAGTGTCCCACTACTGCCAATCCCTTTCTTATGGTATTATGATAAATGTTCAAGGGCCACTTATGAGTGAGTACATGTGGTACTCAGATCTTTGTTTCTGTGATAAATCACTGAGTATTACAGACTCTAATTCCATCCAGCATCATCAATAACTCAAAAAAACAACAGATGCTGGAGAGGATGTGGGGAAGAGGAAACACTTCTACATTGTTGCTGGGAACGTAAACTAGTATAACCTCTATGGAAAACAGTATGGCGATTTCTAAAAAATCTGAAAATTGACTTTCCATATGACCCAGCAATCCCCTTCTGAAATATACCCAGAGGAACCCAAATCACTCTACAGTAAATATACCTGTACACACATGTTTATTGCAGAATTATTCACAATTGCAAAAACGTGGAACCAACCATGCTGCCCATTGAGGGTGGACTGGATAAAGAAAATGTGATACATTTACATTATGGAATATTATCTAGTCATAAAGTCTTGGTAACTTTCACAGACTTGCAGATTTTCAGATCTACAGGGTGTTCTTTTCCTTTGCTCTTGGCCATTTCCTGTGGTCATATTTGTAAAGTTTTTGGTTCATTTAGTTTTTAATTGTGAAAGTGCCCTAAGTTCTATTTCAAGTGGTAGGCCCTTCTTCCCCTGTGCCTTTCCTATTCTGCCTTTGTTCTACCCCCACAGTGTTAGATTGGATGGTTTGGGGTCTAGAGGGTTATCTTTCTTACTGAGGCATCAAACTATTTCATAGAGAAGAAAAAGAAGAAAAGACCTGAAAAGAGTTCATTCCCCTGAGGATATATGAATGTGTGAGCTTTGAAACTAACTAAAAGTTCTTAATGACTTTAGCCATTATTTGAGATCGTTCTCAACTATTTTTACCCAAGCAGCAAAGTTTATTGGATGCCTACTATGTGCTAGACACTGGTTAGGCTCTGGAACCAAAATAGTGAACAAGGCAGACATGCCTTCTTTTTTCATGGAGCTTATTTTCCAAACAGCCAAATATAGGGTGGTCTGGAAATACATTGAAGAATACCAGCCTCACCTGCGTATGTGTGGTGGTTTGGTGATGGGGGTAGTATAGGGAAGCATCACGGAGGAAGGGAGGAAGTTATATTTAAGCTGAGATTTAAAGAAGGGGCAGCCAGCCAGGTAGAACCACTTGGGAGCAGTGGAGGAATCCAATGTGGTGGGCTCAGTTGTATAGGGTTGATCCAGCATTGAAGGGCAGTGTGTGAGTGAGAGATAAGTGAAGGTAAGATGAGAGGGAGCACATATTGGAGGAAAGTTCAGTGCACCTAAGCTTTGGAGTGTAGAGGAGACAGGGATTAAATTCGGAGGCTAGGGAGGTAAGTAAGAAGGCAGATCAGTTCTCTCATGCAAGACTTGGGGAGTAGTTGTTCCTGAGATTCATGTGGAGAGCCATTTAGGTGTTTTTGGCAGGGGCGTTGACTAGAACAGGAGTGTAATTTAGAAAGATAACTCTATTGTGGGAAGAACAGATGGGAGTAGGTGAGATTGGAGGTAAAGAGATTATTTAGGAAGGTATTGCAGGGATCTAGCTGAGAAGCTGTCGGGTAGAGGGAATGAAAGGGCAGTAAGCTAGATAGATTTAAAAGAGCTATTTAGGAGACTTGGTGGGATTTGATGATGGATCGTAAATAGGGAGTAAGGGGGAGAAGGGTGAATTCCAGATTTCTAGGCTGGGCCATGGAAGGAAGTGGTGGTATTTACCATGATTAGGGAAGAAGACTGGCTGTGGATTGGGCTGGGAAGGGTAAAGAGAGGAGTTTGATTTTGAGCTTGTTAAGTGTGGGTGCCTGTGGGCTGTCCATGTGGTAGTGTTTTATCTGAACAAAAGTGTTCTGTTGGTTGTACAGGTCTGAAACTCAGGTTGCTGCCTTGGCAAGAAGTATAATTTTGTACTCATTTAGGTACGGTATGCTCTACAGTGGATGCTTCTGTACTATGAATTAATTCATAATAACTGGGGAATAATGTTAGAACAATGCAAAAGTCATATTGCTTCCTATGCAGTTTTCTGCTAGGCAAGGGAAGGTAGGTTATTGGGAATGGATTTATAACTTTCAGCTAGACAGGAAAAAGTGCCTAGCTCAGTTGTGCTATGAAGAAAATAAATGCCTGCACCTGGGGCACCTTTGCTCTCAGTACTTGGGGTGCTTAATGACAACCTCATTGGCTCTTAGCTGTACTTTACCTGCATTGGCTCACACCTGCCCATCCTGCTCCAGTTAAGATACTGCTTTTCTTCCCTTTGTGTATTTTAAATATCAGCTGGCAGTCTTTGCTCATGCTGCACTGCCTGAGCAGATGGTCCAAATGGGGTCCCCAGGACCACTTATAGTTTCTGTTAGCACTGCAGTTATAAAGTTGCTCAGGTTCTGAGGAGATTGCTTCAACTCTGCTTTTCCTTTAAGCTCTGTGCAGTTTTATAAAACATGATTTTTTTTCAGGGACTCACTGTGTTAACAATAGGGATGCCTTATATTGAAAATCTGTCAGTAGAAAAGCTTATTCAAGGAAATGTGACAGAAACAGAATGGCAACAAAAATAAGTCCTGGATAGGATTCTAAAAAACTCCAGTGTTTATTAGCCAGAGGCAGAACAAGGATCCTATAAAAGACACTGGGAAAAAAAGGTCCTGGAAGATAGATGGCATGCCAGCAGAGTGGACTGTCTTAGAATCTTTCAAGGTGGCTTCTGTGTCCCAGAAGTCTTTGACAGTTCTTTGCTTTGAAGTAAAGATTATGTTCTAGGCTCATCTTGAACATTTCACTCCCCACACCTAAAATTAGATGTTTCTTCAAGGCCGAGCTGGTTACTTTTAGTAGAAGATGGTGTTTAGAAATCACAGTTTATTGGGCACTAGTACAGTAGTCCCCAACCATTTTGTCATCAGGGATTAGTTTCGTTGAAGACAATTTTTCCATGGGCAGGATAGGGCAGAGATCATCAGACATTAGATTCTTATAAGGTGCACACAACCTAGATCCCTAGCATGTGCAGTTTATAATAAGGTTCTCATTCTTATGAGAGTCTAATGCCACCACTGATCTGACAGAAGGCGGTGCTGCGCTCGCCCTCTGCTTACCTCCTGCTGTGTGGCTCACTTTTTAACAGGCTACAGACTGGTACCCATCCATGGCCTGGGATTTGGGCACCCTTGCACTAATAGATTGATAATTTGAGGCCTTTTCTGTGACGAGAACCTAAGTTACATATTCTTAAATATGTACTTTATTTTTAACTATATATATTTGAGTTGGAGTCTCACTCTGTCGCCCAGACTGGAGTGCAGTGGCACGCTCCCGGCTACTGCAGCCTCCACTTTCTGGGCTCCAGCAATCCTTCCACCTCAGCCTTCCAAGTAGCTGGAATTACAGGTGCGCGCTACCATGCCCGGCTAATTTTTGATTTATTGTAGAGATGAGGTCTCGCCAAGTTGCCTGGGCGGGTCCCGAACCCACAGGCTCAGGCAATCCCTTCACCTCAGCCTCCCAAAGTGCTGGGATTACAGGCTGAGCACTTTTGATATTTGTGTATTTTTTCGGTTATGTTGAAAATCTGTTTAAAATGACATTAGCATGTTACAAATTTGCTTTAGCTCCATATGTATAATAGCTTCAAAATAATAATACCAATATTATAATAAAGAATAAAGTTAGTCAGGTTTGGTGGCTCAGCCTGTAATCCCAGCACTTTGGGAGGCTTGAGGTGAGTGGATTGCCTCAGCCCATAGGTTCAAGACCAGCCTGGACAACTTGGTGAGATCTTGTCTCTACAATAAATCAAAAAAATTGCTGGGCATGGTAGCACGCGCCTGTAGTTCCAGCTACTTGGAAGGCTGAGGTGGAAAGATTGCTGGAGCCCAGTAGATCGACACTGGGTGGCTGTAAGTGTGCCACTGTACTCCAGCCTGGGTGATGGAATGGGACTCCAACTCAAAAAAAAAAAGAAAAAAAAAGTCACTTGAAAGAATTACTTTTTGCCCTATAGCAAATTTTAGTGACTTTGCTTTTTCATATTTTTCTAAAGTAGTCACCCTGGTTTTCACAGAAACAGCTCTTTATTTTATACTCATATCAGTTCATATATCAGCGCTATCTTAAGTACATACTTACCCTAGCAAGTACAACTATCATAATTAGATTGGAAATACATATAATTGACATTTGGTAAACCCACAACCCAATAGATCAGAGACGTATGCAGGTGTGCCAGAAAGAAGTCAGATAGTAGCTTTCAGGATTCTGTGGACATCATTTATTATGTTTTATCAAGTTAATGTAAATCCTTGATAAATCAGAGGTCGATCAGAAAGACTCATAATTCTTCTTTGAGTATATGATATAAGGCAGTAGTTTCTTAGAACTTGTTCTTTTAAACTTTCATTAAATTTGTATTATTTAAATATAATTATATAATAAATACAATAAAAATACGTAACTATAATTAGTCTGGTAGCACATATGCATTCATGATTCATAAATAAATTTGCGTATATTAGAGGAATATGCTCATAGAGATAAAAACCTTGAGTATGAATCTAGGAGGTATGTAATTTGAAGAGTTACCTCAAATTTATGTTTTAATATACATGTATGATGTTGTATTGGGCTTCGTGTTTCTACTCTCTGGCCTTTTGAACTTAAAGTAATACTGTATCTCCTAGAATGGTAGACCCCTGATACAAATAAGTTAAATAATTTCCCTCAATTATTTGTTGTTGAATATCATTTTTATCTAAAAATAACATAAATTGAACACATATAATAGAGTAAGAAAAAATATGTTTGGTGCTGATCTCTGCATGTTTGTTCCTTAAAATATATTATTATACAATCTATATATTAATATTTATTAATATGTATTATTAGCCTAATAGTATATTAAAGTTAATGTGAGAAACATAATAAAAGCCTTTGTTTTTAGTTTACAGCCTGCTGATCTAATGCATGTGGTCCCAGAAATACATTATGAAACTTTTTATAGTTATAATAGTAACTTTTATGCTGTAACAAAAGCATGTGTGATGAGAAATCTATTTGAATTTCTAATAAAAATATGCACCTATTTCAAAGCACTGTTTATAATCCTGAGTGGTGGTGAGAGCAGGCTTTCCCATACTCTCCAGTGGTGTGATATAGTGTTGAGTCTGGGCGGGAGCTTACTCATTCTCTTTTATTAGAATTTAAGTCCATGACTCTTTGTGTAAGCTAGTCACATGACTCCATTGTAGGTCCTTCTGACTTTGCTGTTTTCTTAACTGTGGTTATCAGCTCTGTTTACTTTGGAGCATTTACTTTTCAGGCACCGAATTGAATTGTTTCCATGTGTTTGTGTTTATGTGTTGAGGAATTAATCAATCATGGGTGGTTAATTATGCTTTAAATTAACTAAATCTTTATAATTACCAATCTTTAAAAATAAGAATTGTTTTTTGTCTAGAATAGTAAGATCTGGAAATATGAGCCGGGCTCGGTGGCTCAGCCTGTAATCCTGTGCCTTTGGGAGGCTGAGGTGAGTGGATTGCCTGAGCCCGCGGGTTCGAGACCCGCCTGGGCAAGCGAGACCTCATCTCCACAATAAATCAAAAAATTAGTCGGGCGTGGTAGCGCGTGCCTATAGTTTCAGCTACTTGGAAGGCTGAGGCGGAAGGATCGCTGGAGCCCAGCAGGTCGAGGCTGCGGTGGCCGGGAGTGGCCACTGCACTCCAGTCTGGGCGACAGAGTGAGACTCCAACTAAAAAAAAAAAAACAAAACAACAACAACAACAAAAAAAAGATCTGGAAATATGGAAGTATATACTTTTTCCTAGTTACTAATTAACATATTTGTATTTCTAAATGATTTGTTCTTTTTAAATAATTACAATGTAGATCTTCTTTAAAAGCTACAAATAAAACTATGTCAGCTTTTCTCCAATTAGAACAGGCTGAGAGCTCATCTATCTGACTCTCTTAATTTTTTTAAAAAAGTCTTGGATTACCTAATTTTGCCATTAAGGATATCAAAAATTTAAGTAAGAATGTTGCTCATTTTTGTGGTGACAGAATATGAGTTGACTGTATTTATGTACTTGTCCCATTTTTGTTCAACTGTTATTTATGCTTGTTCATATTAACATTCTTTATAGTAGATTATATTACTATGCAATTGTTTAATTGTTTAATAATTGTTTGATGATAATCCAGTCAAAAAGCAATGTCAGAGTACTTGAGACACCATAAATATAAGTCACAAAAGAGCTAAATGTAAAAGAAAGAAAAAAGATAGTATACTACACTGACTAAAAGAAAGTGGTGTAACTTTTTAAATATCAAGTGAGGTATATTTTATGGCAAAAACTTTTACTTGAAATAGGATATTTTGTAACTATAGAATGGTTAGATGTAGCATCTATATTGAATACGTATGAGTTTCTATTGTGTGTAATTTCTCTTTGCCTTCAGTTGTGGTCTTTTTTTATGTTCCTGATTATTTTTAATTGAGTTGTCTCTATTTGAGAATTAAAAATGCAGAGATTATTTGAGCCTTAGGATATTATCTTCCTCCAGGGAAGGTGGGCCTTTGTTTCTGGTGTTTAGGACAAGGGCACTAGCAATCCCAGATCTTCTCAATCTAGTCAAGAATTAGGAAGACTTGAAGCTCGACTTCACTCTGAATCCAGGCCATGCTAGCTCTACCTGTAGCCATTAGGGCCCAATTTGGCAAGCCCCAAAGTCCAGTTTTTGCTTCTTTAGCAGATAGAGCATAGCTTAAACTGTTGTAAACTCCATTCACCTTTCTACCCTCTTAAGATCACTGGGGTCAGGGCAATCCCCTTGGGTCCTCTCCTGCTCTGGGAGCTTTTCTGTCCTCTCAATAAATCCTGCTTTTTTTTTTTTTAATTTTAAACAGTTTATACGAATGCTTAACACAAACTATTTAGAACTACACAGTACATAGTTTGAAGTGAACTGTCGAAGAATTGACCAACCATATCAAGATGATAAGCAAATTGCTTAATACAAAGATGGATGTACAGAAACTTAAAAGTTAAGATTTTTAAGAGCCACATCCACCACTTCAAAAATTTTTCCTATAAGGGATAAAATTCAACACACCACTAAGCAGGGCAATGGGGAAAAAAAACCCCACAGAACCTCTTAAAACTTTCTCTAAGTATACATCCAAGAATTAAGAATGAACACAAACAATCTTAAACTAATATCCCTTAAACCGGTACAGAATGGATCCTAGAAAAAAAATGTTAAGACGTGTATGATCAAACACAATGATTTATTAAAAATAAAACATAAAAATGATTTTTGTACATATGCTTCCAAATTTCAGGCATGGGATCTGAGTAAGTTTCATAGAAAACGCTGTAGCCAGGTATCAAGTCCTTACAACAAAGTAAACTATCCCCCTCCCCACCCCATCCCAACCCCCGCCCCGGTTTTGCTACAGAATCAGCAAGTTCACTCCCTCCCTCCCCAAAAAACACAAATTAAAACAAGACATTTTGCTAGTATGAAAACAACCAAGGTCCAAATAATAAAAAAAATACAGTCCATCAATGACTGTAATACAAAAATGTGTATGTGGGGCCAAGTCCATCTTCAGAGGGAGACAAGAGAGGTGGCAGGCAAGTAGGGGTATGTCCCCTAGGTGGGCAGCCTCTGAAGCAACTCCCCCAGGGCAAACAGGGAAGGCGGCAGGGGGAGATGCAGGAACTGGCCCCACTTGGGCTGTCGCAAAGAACCACCCGGAGCCGCTCCCAGGCTTTCTCGCTCTTTTTAGAAAGAGCTGCCCCTGTGGCCGCCTCCGCCACCGTAGCTGCCTCTGTAGGGTCCACTGTTGCTGCCTGTATGCCCTTCCCTCCCTTGCTCTGGGAGCTTTTCTGTCCTCTCAATAAATCCTGCTTTCAAAAAAAAAAAAAATCACTGGGGTCAGATTCTGAAAATTATCTTATTTATAATCAACTTCAGAAAGATATTTTATAAGTACTTGTCTAAAATACTCCATTTATAGCTGAATATGAAGCTGAACTGAATTACATAATGGGTTCTATAGCATACAATGTGACACTGAGAGACTATAGGAACAAACCTTTGCCTGTCTGAAGTAATTCTACTGGTATGATATTTTCAAACATTTGGAAATGACTAATCTTGTAAAAAAGTAGAAAGCAGTAAAAGGGGAAATAGATAAAACCACAATCATAGGAGAAGACTTGAACACATTTCTCTCACCTATAGCTAAAACAGAGATGCACTCAGTATGCATATGTATGAACATTGTTTAATAAACTTTATCCAATGAACATATATTCAGTAACTGTGTAGAATTTATGTTCATTTCATGTGTGTATAGGACACTTACCAAAATAGAATTAGTTTGAATATATTTAAAATAATTAATCCCACAGAATATTTTCTTTGGCCTCAGTGGAATTAAGCTAGCAATCAGTAGTAGACAAACAGCTGGAGAATCTTGAATGATAGTGATAAAGATAAAAGCAAAGTATGATACAGGTTTAGAAATGAAGAAGAGTATATTCCTACAGAGTTCATAGCCATTAAAAAGGTGACAAGAGGATGTTATGTACAACTTTATGCTCATGTATTTAAAAATATTGATGAAATGCACACATTCCTACAGTGTATCTAAACTGACACAATCTTGATTCTATGACTGTTAATGAAATTGAATTCATAATGTGGGAGACAGAATCAGCCCTCCTCAGTTTTGTCGTTAAAGCACGACATGGAGACTCAGAGACTGGGTGAGTGAAGTGGCTCTTTTAATTTCGTTCTTGCAAGGATATAGTTGTCTCTTGGGTGAGCAGGCACACCAAGGCAGTCACAGCCAGCATATTTATGCCCTAAAGTACAAGTTTCTTCCCTAGTTCCCCATTGACTGAGTACTTCGGAGGTTACATTACTTTCCCAGACATCGCCTATGCAATACTTTTGTACAAATAAGGTAAAACACAAGTGGTTTCTACTCAAGTAAGCAGAGATACATGTCTCTGGATTCTGATTGGGTCTCAATGTCCACCAAAGGAAGCTTGCCAAAAGAGAAAGCCCACTAAGAAAGGAGGAAGAATCAGGAAGTGAAGAAACAAATCGCCATTTTGAAAATTAATCACCATTTTGTTTCTTATAATAATAACTGTTAACTAAAGTGAAGAAGTGGCAGAGAGAGACTACCAGCTCCAGGCTCTTTCTCACCACTACAACAGGAGAGACTACTGGCTCCAGGCTTTGCCTCACACCTCAGCACCTGGCTGGTCCCTGGCAGCAGGGACTGCAGAGGCAGCTCAGAGGCAGAGTCCTACTGGAGAAGTCGAGAAAGGCACCCTGCCATTGTCTTGAAGGAGTGACAGAAAAGTGCTCCGGCTTGCTCACCATGGAGCAACAGACCCAATCTCTGTGACTGGTGGATCAACTACTCAGGTACCCCAGAGGGAATATCCTGAAAGCACAAACTTCAGAGGATCCTGATGAGTGCTGAGTCTCAGCCGCTCCGCCCCCACCCTGATCCAACCGCGAGACAAAGGGTGTGGCCAGAAAAGGATGAGGAAGAACTCCAAAGAGATTAGTGCTCCCCATTCTCCACCTTATTCGACTCTCAAAATTACAAGAGACAGAAAAGCATCACACCCACAGTCCTGTTTCAAAATAGAACAAATCCAGAGCCCAGATCAGGGAGGAATAGAGGGCTGAGCAAACATCAAAAGGGAAAGCCTCACCTACTGACACTGAATAAAGGAACTAAAGAGAAAAGCAAGAGATCTGTCACAAATGAGGAAAAATCAAAGGAAGACCATAGGTAATTTCAAGTGTAAAAAAGAGAAATCTCCTGAAAAATCAGACCTCACAGACTGATGGAAGTCACTGACTGGCCCCAGAATATGACAGGGATTAGGGAATGGATGGAAAGAGTAAATAAGACTCCAGAAAGACAAGATGCAACACTGAAAGAACTTGTAACAGAGGTTTTGGCCATAAAAAATTTCAGCCAGGAAATAAATAACAAGATGACAAGCATGGAGAGCAGAATTAATCTGGTTGAAGAAAGAATCTCAGAACTTGAAGACCAGAATATGGAATTAACCCAATCTGTAAAAAACATAGAAAGAAAATTCAGACAGAACGAACAAAGCCTACAAGAGATGTGTGATTATATCAAGAGGTTGAACCTACACCTGACTGGTAATCCAGAAGAAGAAAGGGAAATGGACAACACCTTGGAGCAAGTATTTCAGGAGGTAATCCCAGAAAACTTTTCCCATCTCACCAGAGACATAACCAGCCAAGCACAAGAGATACAGAGAACTCCCACAAGACATCAAATGAGAATAATAACCCCTAGGCACATAGTAATTCACCTACACAAAGAAGGCACAAAAGAAAAAATCCTAAAGGCAGCAAGAGAGAAAGGTCAGACTACCTACCAGGGAAAACCAGTCAAAATAGCAGCAGACCTATCGGCAGAAACACTACAAGCAAGAAGGGACTGGAGTCCAATATTCAGAGATCTCAACAATAAACAATTACAACTAAGAATTTCCTACCCAGCCAAGCTCATCTTCATCAGTGATGGAGAATTAAAATCCTTTCCAGACATTCAATCCTTGAAGAGATTATGCAGCTTCCAGACCAGCTCTACAGGAGACACTTAAAAAAGGTATTAAGCACAGAAGAAAGAAAGAAAAAAAAAGAATGACCACACATTTCCTAAAATAACAGGAGAACACAGAATCAACAGAGAATACATTGCGACTACA
>CAUYQG010241943.1:0-32797 GCA_963574415.1 Tarsius wallacei | reverse complement strand
TTTTCCTATTAGTTTGGTCACTTCCCGAATTAAATTACCCCCTCACTGCAAAGGAGCCCATACCATCCTAAACGGGAGCGCTTAGCATTTGTATTCCTGTCTTCCTGGATCCTAGTTATTCAGGACCAGCTTGCTCAAGTCCCAACCCTTAAGAAATGGGAGGTGGTTTGAGATACTCTGGTGTACATTCTCGAGCCTTCAGAGGCTTCCTTTCTGACCTCCTTCCTTCCTGTGGCCTGCTAGGCCCTCTGCGACCAGGCTCCTGGCCACCCTTTACCTCCTGGCACTCCCCAGCAGTCATGTGACCAGCCCCATTGGTCTCCTCGCTCCTCTACCAACATTTGGAGTTGCTCCAATCTCAGAGCCTTTGCCTCGCTGTTCCTTCTTCCAGGAATGCTCTTCCCGCCGGTATGAGTCTGAGCTGCTCCCTCCCTGTATCCACATCCTTACTCTCATGTTACTTGATTGGTGAGATTCCTTCCAACCACCTTTCTGACACAAACTTCCACCACTGGCTATCCTCTTGCCTTGACTTACTTCTCTTTGGAGCCCTTGTCATTACCTAAGGTACCATATTTAGCCCTTTATCTGTTTGTTGTCTGCCTCCCTCTTCTTCCTACCACACAATAAAATCCATGAGCCAAGGTCAAAAAAAAAAAAAAAAAAAGGATTTTATACCATGACCAAATGAGACTCACTCCTTGAATGTAAGGATGGTTCCATAAATGAATATGAAACTTGGTTAATGTAATAACCCACACGTAATGGAATGGGGGGGGAAGCACAAGATCATCTCATTTGAGTCAGAAAAAGCAGGTGACAAAATTTAACACCATTTCATGATTAAAAAAAAAAAACACTCAACAACTAGAAAAAATGTACCTTAAAATAATAAGAACCATATATGAGAAACCCACAGCTAAAATTATAGTCAATGATGAAAGACTGAAAACTTTTTTCTCTTCTATCAATAACAAGAAAAGGATGGCTACTTTTATCACTTGTATTCAGAAAGTACTAGAAGTATTAGTCAGAGCAATTAGAGAAGATAAATAAATAAAAGGTATTTAAATTCTAATGGAAGAAGTAAAATTATCTGTTTGTATATGAAATGATCTTATATGTGAAAAATCCTAAATATCACACACATGCACACACACACAAACCCATAAAACACTGTTAGGGTTGATAAATAAATTCAGCAAAGTCACAGCATACAAAATTAACACACAAAAATCAACTGCATTTTTATACATGAACAGTGAACAATTCAAAAAGGAAATTAAAAGAATTCTATTTGCAATAGCACAAAAAAGAATAAAATACTTAGGAATAAACTTAACCAAGATGGCAAAAAACATACAGTGAAAAGTACAAAATGTTCCTGACAGAAATTTTTAAAAACAGAAATGAATGGAAAAACATCTTATATTCATGGATTGAAAGATGTAAAATTATTAAGATGTCAATACTATCCAGGGCAATCTAAAGATTCAATACAATCTCTGAAAAAACCCCAGTGACTTTATGATAGGAATAGAAAATCCATTGTTAAAATCACATGAAAAATCAAGGAAACTCAATCGTCAATACAATCATGAAAAAGAAGAACAAAGGTGAAGGTCTTACATTCCCTGATATAAAAACTTACTACAGGCTGAGTGCAGTGACTCACGCCTGTAATCCCATCACTTTGGGAGGCCAAGGCAGGAAGATTGCTTGAATCTATGAGTTCAAGACCAGCCTGGGCAACATAGTGAGACCCTGTCTCTACAAAAAAAAAAAAAAAAAAAATTAAATATTAGTCAGGCATTGTGGTACATGCCTTGTAATCCCAGCTATTTAACAGGCTTAGGCAAAAAGATTGCTCTGAGTCCAGGAAGTCAAGATTGTGGTGAGCTGTGACTGCTCACTGAACTCCAGTCTGAGTGACAGAGTGGGACCTTTACCCAAAAAATAAAAATAAAAACAAAAAAAAAAACCCTTATTATAAAGTGATGGTAACCAAAACAGTGAGGGAACAGGCACAATGACAGACAAAAAGCCCAAGGGAATAGAATAAAGAGCCCCAAAATAAACCATCTAATATATTGTCAAATGATTTTTGACAAGGAGCCAAGACCATTAAATGGGAAAAGGACAGTCTTTCCAACAAATGGTTTGAAAAACCTGAATATGCACATGCAAAACAAAAAGAAACTAGACCCTTATTTTTCACCATATACAAAAATTAACTCAAAATGGACCAAAGACCCAAACATAAAAGTTAAAACTATAAAAATCTTAGAAAAAAAAGCATGCAGAAAAATTTTCATGACACTGGATTTGGTAATAATTTCTTATATATAACAATAGACTATGACCTTACCACCCCAAACAAGCCTGACCTCAGAGGATATAATACCAAAAGCACAAGTAGCAAAAGAAAAAGTAGATAAATATTGAGCTTCATCAAAATCTAAAACATTTGTGCATCAAAGGATGTGATCAACAGAGTATAAAGGCAACCAGTGGAGTGGAAGAAGATATTTACAAATTATATATATATCTAATAATAAATTAATATGCAGACTATATAAAAAAAACTTCTACATATCAACAACAAAAAAACTCAATTTAAAAACATGCTAGGGACTTTAATAGACATTTGTTTCCAAAGAAGATGTACACTATCACTTCATACTGTTTATTATGACTATTACAAAAAAAAAATCAGAAAATAACAAGTGGTGGGTGGGTGTGTAAAAATTGAAACCCTCATGCATTAGTGGTGGGAATGTGAAATGGTGCAGCCACCATAGAAAATGCCATGCTGATTCCTCAAAATATTAAACATAAAATAGCCATATGTCCAAGAATTTTAATTCTGTATCTGTACTCTAAAGAACTGAAAGAAGAAAAATGAACAGATACTTACATACCCCTGTTCATAGCAGCATGATTCACAATATCCTAAAGGTGGAAGCAACCAGTGTCCATTAATGGATGAACAAATAAACAAAATGTGGTATATACATACAATGAAATATTATCCTCCCTTAAAAAGGAAGGAAATTCTGACACATGCTATGGCATAGATAAAACTTTAAGATATTATGCTAAGTAAAATAAGCCATTCATAAAAGGACAGATACTGTATGACCCCGTGATATCAGGTACTTAAAGTAGCTACACTTACAGAGACAAAAAGTAGAATGATGGTTGCTAGGGAATGACAGGCAAGGGAATTAGAGAATTATTGCTTAATGGATAGAGATTTAATATGGAAAGATAATAAAAGTTCTGGAGATAGATGGCTATACTACAGTGTGAATATACTTGATGCCACTAAAGTGTACACTTAAAAATGATTAAAATGGTAAATTTCATGTGGTATATTTTAAAATTAAAAAATGATTTTTAAAAATGTTTAAGCATTATTTTAAAGGCTTTTGTTACATATTGTCCCCGAAAGGATTTACTGCATATACTCCTACCAATGGTGTAAGAATACCTCACAACACTAAATATTATTATTTAAAATACCTTTTAATTAATTAAGTTTTAAAATAAAGCTTTACAGATGCTGTTCTGGAGGGGGGATAAATGCTTATGTTGGGTTCTAACTCTCTAAAAGACATGTTAATTCAATTAAGGCATTTTGAAAATGTTCTATATGCCTAAATGAATACTTAGTTAGAATTTAGCATATGGGGTCATTGGGCCAAGTAGTATGGACCTTGGTTATCTATTCTCAAAAAAAAGCAAAAAAAATTAAATTATCAGACATAGTGCTGACTATAAAATTATAAAATTACATGAAAAGATTCAGAGGAATCCAAACATCCATATAAAGCTTCAGCAAGGCAGGGTGGTGGTTGGCCATCTTCCTCAACATCTTTACATTCAACATGTCTTTATTTTCCATTAATTCCTTTCTCTAAACATTGGTTCCATTCCCATGTTCAATACCACAGTGCAGATTTATATTTTCACATGTGCTTACCCAAGTAACCTAGGATAATCTTCTCATCTCAAGAGTCTCAACTTCATCACATTTGTAATGTTCCTCTTGCCATGCAAGATGACACATTCACAGTCCTGGGATCAGGATCTTGACATCTTTGGTAGGAGGGCAACATCCTGTTTACCACTGAATTTGTAGAAGATTTTTAGCTAATTTTGTTTTCAATTCCCAAATAGATCATCTGCTAGGAGGAACGCCACCTCCAATCCATCATGAACATAAGATATCAGGTCATTTTCCCTATGTCCCTTACCTTCTTAAATACCCAAACTGTTCTTTATTATTCATAAGGCAAGCCTCAAACATTTAAACTATTCAAACATATCCACCAAAAGGTATCAACTTTTCCATTTTCTAATCATTGTCTTCTAGATAGCCCACATTCATTCATCTATTCATTTATATACTCTTTCTTTTAAGAACCATTCAGTGCATATATCAATCAAAGTTTTCATCCCTGGGATACAATAGCAAACAAAAGAGAACTTTCAGTAAAACAAGAAAAAATAGATACAAAATAGTTAATTATAAGAAAATATGATAAGGTATGAGAAGAGAAATGTGGGGTGTACTAGGACCTTATTACAGGAGACACTAATTTTATTTGGAAGGTTTTCAAGAATGCTCCCCTACAGCTGAAGCTTTAAATATGAGAGTCAGAATCTTGGCACATGGATGAGGAATAAGTCAAAGCACTTATGTCAGAAATGACTGTGCTTGAGAAGAAACGCTCAAAAGCAGGAGAGAGCAAGCAGGAGGTGTGTGAGAACCTGAGAAAAGGTCAATGTTGCTGAGGGGGACGTAAGTAGAGAACAGACCTCACTAGGAAAACTGGGGATGGGAAGATCTGTTAGAATGCTTTCAGAAACCCAAGTGAGAGATAACAGTGGCATACGCTAAGATACTGGTGTGACAGTGGAGATGCTGGATCTGAGAGATATTCAGGACTCAGCATTTGATTGAATGATAGGAATGAGATAGAGAATAAGGCAGGCCTTGATCTCAGGACCCATGGACTCAGCCCTACTCACAGGCTCTGCAACTCTGAACAGTAGCTGCAGTTTATCTATGAGATGATGTGGCTAGATTAGTAAGGGCCAGAACACTAGAATGATCATGGCATTTTTATTCATTCCTAGTGACTTCTGTAATAAATTACCACAAATTTCGTGGCCTAAAGCAAAGCAAATTTATTCTTTCATGATTCAGAAGAACAGAAATTTACAATCAAAGTATTGGCAGAATTTAATTCCTTCTGAAGGCTTCAAAAAAGAATTTTTTTCTTTTTACCTGTCCTAGCATCTAGAGACTGCTTGCATGCCTAGGCTCACAGCCTCTTCTTCATGTTACTTCAACCTCTGCTTCTGTTTTTGCATCTCCTACTAGCACCTGACCCTATGACCCTTCTGCTTACATTGTGCTTACCCAAGTGATTTAGGATAATCTCCTCATCTCAAGATTCTCAACCTAATTACATCTGCAATGTTCCTTTTTCCTTGGAAGGTAATATATTCACAGGTCCTGGGGATCAGGATCTTGACATCTTTGGTGAAAGGGCATTATTCTATTTATCACTGTATGTGTAGAAGATTTTAAGTTCATTTGCTCAATAACTATTTTCTGAGTATCTGGACATCAGCTCTATGCTAGGCATTGCTCTACAAGCTGGGGTTATAACAGTACACTTCCAGCCTTTGTGGAGCTCACATTGTCCTAAGTCAATGAGCATATATATTTTATGTCATAAGTTTCATGGTAGAATAGATGAGAGGGGACAGATTTAGTAGTTGATCTGGGTTCTGGAGTCAGTTAGAAGTTCAAATCTCACTTCATTTATTGGCTGGCTATGGGCTGATTATATAGCCTCTCAAAACTTCCTCAACTATAAAATGAAGATAATAATATAGAGAGTATCTCATAGAGCTCCTGGGAAGATTAAGGACATAATCCATGCAAAATATGTAGCAGAGTTCAACAAATGGCAGTTGTTACAAAGTCACATTTACTTTTTTGTTTTACATTTTGTTTATGAACGTGCATGTCTATTTCCTGAGTTCAAGTATGAATGTTTCCAGAGATTAAAAATATGTCTTACTCATTTGATTAGCCACAGTGCCTTGCAAAATAAAATGTCTGTTTAAGCTAATCAAATCAGATTTTGCTTCAGACCTGGGATGTCTGAATCATAACATTACATATCATTTGGTTAAATCAATCACGTACTGTATCCCAGAGAAAAGGCATAGGCAATTTGCCCCTCCCTCTTTGCCTATCAACAATGGCACTTCTGTAGCCGTCAAGAAGTATGTAACATAGACGTTTGACATGTTAATTTTTGAGTATTGTGTGCTAGTGAGAAGCATGGAACAAAGTTCTAAAAGAGAAGTCTGCTAGATGACAAGACAAATCCTTGAAATCTTAAACAATAGTGTGAATCAAGACCAAATAAAAGTGAAATCAAAAGATTAGTAGAATAATGATACTAAGTGATTGGTACAGGAAACAAGCTATTTAGATCCAAGGAAGGTGAAGTCATTGTGGCTATGTTGACCTAATCTGAAGAAGTAGAACCTGAACCATCATCTTAGTAAATGCGCAGGACTCATAAGCAGGCAGCACAAGAACAGGAAATCAGGAAACCAGTTTTGTAGAAGACAATGGACATTCTAAGGAACACTGAGAAATAAAGCCAACAAGACAGTTTGGGATTAAACCATGAGAAGGTTCACTACGGGACCAAAAAGTTTTAAACTCACACTTGTAGTCAGATATCAGCTACATTTTTTTCTTATTTCAGAGAATGTATTTTAAAAATACATTTTTCCCATGTAATAGTAAACTTGGATGAATGTCTATTGTGATACACTAACACTTCATGTTCAGTAATTTGGGTGACAAGAAGGCGGGAGTGGGGAGGAAGGATAAAGAGGGTGGTGTACCCCAGCTGATGTCTCACAGATAAGGCAAATGGCATCAAGACTCCCAAAGCAGTGTCACATCTCATATAGCCTGTAAAAGAAAATGGCAACCCACTACTTTAAGGAATTCTGGACTATTCTGTTTGAGTTTTGTTTTGTTTTTAAACAGGTATTTATATTTAGTTTGGTGCATTAAAAAAAAATTTACTTTCTCTTTCCCAAAAAAGTTCATTCGAGGAAGCTGTTGCTTTTGGCATCTGTTACGCAGTCAAACATCTGTGAACCATGAATTAACCCACTGCTGTTCCTGATGAAGTTTGAGAGCACTGAAAATATTCAAGGGCCATTCGCAGTGAACCCCTAAGTCAGGGGCTTTCTACCACTGCGTCACCAGCCCCAGTGCTGGGCAAAAAGCACAGAAGATCCCTGTCCTTAGACAACTGATAATTTTCATTCTTGCTCTTCTCTTGCAAGTTCAAAATATGACAGGATTCATGATACAGATGGAACTTTTCATAGATTTTTCTGGGCATCCTTTGAGCTGCCCATATCTAGTTTTACAAATCACTCCCCTACCCCGTCTGCATTCTCAGCTCTCTGAGCATGCCACAAAAGTCTCCAAAAAAATTCTTCAAACAAGTTGAATAAAAATAAATTGCATATATTTATATATTGATAGCTATTCATTATTTTGACAGTTATATATTAAACATCTACAATGGTCCAAATACTGGATTAATAATATCTTTAAAGAGTGGAAGAGAATCTCTCCAAAACAAAGGAGAAAGCCAGAGTGAAAACTAAGAATTATTGAGTACCTCCCCTCACCCCATGGTAGGTGCTTAAGACAGTTTATCAAGTGCTGCCATTCTCATGTCACCAAACTGAGACACATGCCTCATGCCATATGTCCTAAGTGGCAGGACTGGTAAATAAGCCAAGGTCTCTGACTCCCAGCCTTTTTCTCTAACACTACCAATCCATGGTGCCCAACTTCATTGGGCAATTATTTAATGTGTTACCTTACTCTCCAAGCTGAAAAAGACAACAGCAAATTAGATGTAACAAACCAATCTGGTGATGGGACCTTGGGAACAGTGTGGTGGAGGGGAAAAAGCAGCAGCTTCATTTCTATAATAATAGATATTTGTGTAATAATAGATCTGAGTCTCTTCCTCTTGGGCCACTTCTACTTTTGGAACCTTGGTGATTTTCTCATTTCTACAGTAGGGAAGGGAAACAATATCTCAGGTAAAGTTTCTAATACCTGACACACAGTAAATATTCTCAATAAAGGATGTCTTAGGGTGATGAGGGCTGGCTACAAACTTTGCTGTTGTAGTTTGAAATAAAGTTAACATTTAAAAACAAATGACAGAATTTGGGGGGGATGTCTCTTGCCTTTCATTGATAACAACGTGTAAGACTTTATAGGATTCTTTTCCAGGGTCCCAACAGAGTATCAAAGCACAGCACTGTGTTTGTGAAGTACCTGCCATGGTTGTCAGGCCTCTACTTATAAAGGCAAGGTGCTTATGCCTGGTTTCTTTCCTACAGATGAAGAAGGATACTGGGACAGACAGCAGAGACAGAGCGCTGTAAGACTGTCAAGGTAGTAATGGCAATTCCTACCCATTTCCAACACACTCAGATCTTCCTGGGGTAGCCTAGGAAAGCTCTGACTGCTGCTGTTGCCATGAGGCATAAGCAGAGCCTCCTAGGTTTTTGAGGATTTAGCCTCGAGTAGCATTGTCTGGGGCTGGGGTCAGGTCCAGATGACTAACTCTGATGAGCTCTCAGAATCAGATTTAAAAGTGACAGTGAAGTCATGGTGAAAACATCCAAAGCAAAAGGGGATAGAATACAAATCATGTTTGGCCTAGAGCCCTTCAAGGCACTTTGGCCCCAGGAGATAACAGGTTCCACTGGGATAGCCAAGAGAAAAGGTCTTTGGCAAGCATATATGAGCACACCTCATAAATTCCTGTGTTTCTTTCTCCCCCAGTCCCTTCCTCTGCCTCATGAAATCATTTGCAGCCCCTCCTTTTGGGTTGAGGCAAAAAGGATAGGTAAGAAGTATATGTTTGGCAGCTCTGCTCTGCAAGTGAGAGCAGAGGATATTACGGAAAAGCAATAATTATTGATAACCAGGAATGCTTGTTGTGAGGTATTATGAGCACCCATCACATTGGAAAAGAGGCAGAGTGAGTACCTGGAAACTGCAGGATAGGACTTTTCCCAAACAGAAACTTGTTGGCTCACCCTGACCTGGCTGGCAGGAGTTGGTTTAGCTGCATTTCCTCTCCCAGCAAAGAATCAGATTACGAGGTTACTAAGTAAGTGTTACTTCTCTCAGAAATATTTGTTGCTTAATACCTACTTGTTGACAAATCACCTGAAATAAACATAGTCACGTACCAAATAATGACCATGGACCTCATGTACAACATGTAAGGTCATGTAAGATTATAATACCATATTTTTACTGTACCTTTTCTATGGTTAGATATGTTTAGATACACAGACACTTATCATTGTATCACAACTGTTTACTGTATTCAACACAGTGGCATGCTGTACAGGTTTGTAGCTTAGGAACAATAGACTATCATATAGCCTAGGTGTGCAGTGGGCTACACCATTCAGGTTTGTGTAAGTTCACCCTATGATGTTTGCACAATGATGCCATATGACTGTAATGCAAAGGTCTCTTAATTCATTATTTTCTATTCAGTTCCACCTTACTCTAACCTCAGTCCACTTCAATTCATGCCATATATTGTCATCTATTTGCTTTTCCTAAACAATTGCTTCAATTATTTTATCTCTTCACAACAAGCCTTCAGGAGTTCTTCATTGCTTTCAGGAAGAATTCACAGTTCTATTTGACCTTCAGACTCCTCAGTCTGAACCCAGTTGGTTTTCTAAGCCTGCAGTGCCGTAAGACCCAATACAGAAGTTTCCCTGCAGCTTGAGTGCTCCTCTGTTTTATGAAGAAAACTCAGTTTTTTGTAGATCTTACCTTGCTCATGCTGTCTCTTCTGCCTTAAATCCTCCCTCCTGTCTTCATCTTTCATGGAATCCTGTTCATTATTAAGGAGTCTTTCAAATATAATATCTCAGTGAAACATTTCCTGAGCTACCTCAGTCCACAATAATATTTCCCACCTGTAAACAATTAAAACTCAGGGTACCTGCATGATCAATGTTTGTATACCTAGCCCTGAATTGTACCCTACATCTTTGTTATAAAAAAAAAAAAAAAATTAAAACTCTTACTGTCTCTGTCACTTAGACAGTATTGCCTTACATTCATGATCTTTTTATTTGTTTAAAAAAAAGCTAAATTACACTGTAGTAAGCCATTTGAAGTTGTGAACTGATTTATTCTACCTGATTTGCTATCCTAGAACAACGTCAAAGACCACCATTCCCAAGATGCAACCTTCATCATGTTGACTCTATGGATATGGACTGAGGCTCATAAAACTCCAAGAAACAGGAACTTTTTTTTTTGAATCCCAGAAGCCAAGAAATCCGAACATGAAAGAAAACAACATGATTTTCTCACAAAACACTCTTCACAGCCTTTGACCATCACTCCCTTGAGAATAAGCTCAAGACTGAACTAATGAGTCTATTAGAATTAATTAGACTAATGTGAAATTATTTGTTTAATCTAGGGACAATCTCACTGTGGAGAAAGTCCCCAAGGAGGAGCTGACCAAAGGGCGGAAAAGACACACAGCTTCTCCCACCCCTGTGGTTAATGCAGGCTCACACAACTGGTCCTAGATAATCTGGCAAACGTCACTAGGAATGAGGGCAGGTGAGAAAGTTGACAAAGTGTGATGTCTGTTCTTTCTCTTGTTGCTGCAGCCCTGACCAGCAGTAGGATTTCTGGAAACCTTACAGAATGCCATGCTTCTGCCAGTCGTCTTGAAGTGGACTTGACCTTAGCACATCTGACCAAGAAAGTGGATCTTTCTATTGCACTTTGTGCTTTGGCAGACCCTACCTATTGGCTGACTTTTGGAGGAAAAAATGAAAAAAGCAACTAACCATTGAAGGAAAACAGGGATGGAAATGCTGCCCTTTGTGCCTTGCTCAGAACAAGCACACATTTGCATTTCCAAAGATGCTTAAGAAGGCTTTTTTTTGGCTAGAGAGATCATTCAGGGTCAATGCAAACAACCCTAGTCCCTGACACAGACTCTGAGAAGGTAGAGAGTTGGCAGATTCTGTTCCCTGAGCAGTCCATCAAATCAACAATTGAACTGCATCCCTACTGTGGACAAGGCCCTCTGTTAGAGGATGTAGTGTTGTAGGAGATACAAAGTGGGATAAGACATGGTCCCTGTCCTTGAAGACATCACAGTCTATCTGGAAAGCTATGACCCAGGAATATTAAAGTCAGCTAGCAATATTGGGAAAGAGAAGCTCCAAAAACAAACAAAATATATATAGCTCAGCATTGGGAGGGATCACTGAAGGTTGGAATGACTAGAGAATGCTTTCCAAGAGAAGCAACATTGAATTCAGAACTTGAAAGAAAGATTTCAGAGAAACAGAAGGATGGAAGGGAAAAACAATCAAAGGAATATATAAAATAGAATGAAAAAGCTCTTCATATACTAATATGGAATGATCTTCAAGAAATATTGTTAGATAAAAGAGCAAGATGCAGAACTGGGTGTATTACAGACTATCATTTATATAAGAGATAGAAGAATGGGGAAAAAAAGAAATAGAGACATACACAGAATATTTACTTGTATATGCACATACAATTTTAGAAGGATGCTAAAGAACTGATGACATTGTCTTGGAAGAGGGGGACTGGTTGGCTGGGGCATAGGGTTGGAAGAAAGACACTTCACAGATATCTCCCTTCTGTATCTTTTGAACTATGAAACACAATTTCTTTTAAAAAAAAAAAAAAGAGAGAGAGAGAGAGAAAATGGAGTAGAATGAGCAATAGAAAACTCACAGCATATTTTACAGACTGCTTAAGCTGAAAGGATTATGCCAGAAAGATCTGGGAAAGAGAGTTGGAGTGGTATTATGTTTCTATGAGATCATGGATGCACTCGAAGGGGGCTAAGATCAAATAGATTATTTTTGAAATTTGGATATAGCTATGGAGGATAGACTGGAGTCAGGAGATGCTGAGGACAGAGAGGGTGGAGAGAAATCTCCAGAAATAGACCAAGCCTTGGGTTTATGGGTCTGGATTAGGGAATCGAAGTGAGAATAAAAAGTTAAACTTTTTTTTTTCTTGCTACTGGCAAAAATACAAGTGAACACTTTTAACATACTTTCTTTCATAGATGAGGGTCTTTTTAGTTGCTTTTCTTTTCTGCACATAACACTTAACACTAATCCTCAAATCCTCTGCAAATGCCAGAAACCAGACCAAGCCTTTGCTTGGTGAAACTTTAGTGGTACAATATGGCCTTTTCAATAGAAACACATTTCTCTGCATTATCTTCTCATGATCACAAAGAATGTGAAGGCAATGGGCCATGTGTCTTGACGACACAATAGCACTTACACGGTCAAGGTCAGGCATAAGAAAACCTGCCACTATTTAGGAAACAGCACTTCAGAGCGTCATAGCCACCTGGGAAAAGATGGAGAAGAAGCTCTCTATCATGAGCCAAATCACTCTTACTTCCATAACGATGTGACTCAGATTGGGCAAACTGCAATCTTAGGCTGTTTTCTAGTCTGCTGAGTGCTGTTTTGGGGAAGTTAAGGGAGCTCTCAGGGCCACATCATCCCAATTTTTAACACTGGGACAGCTAGCAGAGTCCCCAGTAGTCCTCGTATCCAGAAATAGCCTGTAGCAATTATGTTTTGTCTTCCTACTGCAAGGGATCCTTTCACTTTTCTCATCCGTGAAGACAAATCCCCCAGTGTTTCTGGCAAATGAAAGTCCAAGATTAGCCCAAAATATCTGTGAGCAGACCCTGCAGCAATTGGCAATGTCCTCCCCCTGGTATGAAGAAACTGACATGATTCTGATAAACTGAGCCAGGAGCAATGCCTGCAGGCACACTTCCTGAAGCCCTGTCCTAGCCCTCTAGCAACCCAGCTCCTAATCCCACCTCCCCCCATACAAATGACCCACAGCTAACCCAAGAGACAAAGAACAATAATAGTGAAGCATGTTCTGTGACTGGGACTGTCTCTCCCTCTCCGGTTTAGTCTGGGAGCTCACAGAGGCTGGTACTTTAGATTAGTCTTCAGGAACAATGAGTCCTACTGGGTGAAACAAACAAAAATCCGTCCCTCCCACTATACTCTCACAACATACTCTGACAACAAATGTGAAGGTATTTCCAGACATATCAAGCAAGCATTTCCACAGGTGCACAAGTTGGGAGTCCTCTAATTTAATTCTCATATTATCTCTCCAGAGATAATAACCCTCTCAAGTTGAGGGTTCTATCCCACAAGACTGACCCCCATTTTTGAAAGATGTACAGGCAATATATGGGGGAAGGTGTGTGGACCTCCCATGTCCTCCCCAGGCACACCACCCTCCAGGAACTCACGTGTTCAGCAACTCAGAAGCTCATCGAGTCATGTCTTCTTGGATTTTTATGGCGGCTTCATTACATAGGCATGATTGATTATATCATTGGTCATTGGTAATCAACTCAAATTTTAGCCCTTCTCCCCTCCCCAGAGTTCTCAACCTTCTAATCCTTTCTTGGCCTTTTCTGTGACCAGTCCTCATTTTGACCAGGGGCTGCCAGCCACCAATCCATTAACATATAAAAACACATCATCACTTTGAAGGTTCCAAGGGTTTTGGGGGGTTTTTTGAGTCAGAGTCTCACTCTGTCACCCAGGCTGGAGTGTAGTAGTTCATTCACGGCCACTGCAGTCTCGACCTGCTGAGCTTAGGCGATCCTTCAGCCTCAGCCTTCCAAGTAGCCAGAACTACAGGCATGTGCTACCATGCCCGGCTAATTTTTCATATATTGTAGAGATGAGGTCTCACCAAGTTGTACAGGCTGGTCTCGAGTCCCTGGGCTTAGAAAATCCTCTCATCTCGGCCTCTCAAAATGCTGGGATTATAGGCTTGAGCCACTGCGCCCAGCTGGTTCCAAGGGTTTTATGCCAAGAAACTAGAAGGCAGACTAAAAGTCTATTTTACAATATCACATATAGGTAAACCACTTCTGGATCTTGACTTTGACCTCTCACCCTAGGGCAGGTGAGGAAGTTGAGGTGAATTGATAGCAAAGAACAGAGAGCAACAGCACAGAAGCAACCTAACCCAGTTTCAAATTTTAAATAAACCCAGATATGGAGGGCTGAGGATTAGAAGATGGCCTCCACTGAAAACAAAACACATTGTGTCTGTTTGATAAAAGGATGCTAGCTTTCTCCAGCAGCATCAAAGTCCCTGTGAAAATGTTTATTCAGTCTTATTTTCAAAATTGTGATGCTAAATAGGTTTGCTGACTTTAGAGTTGTCTGTGGTTTTAAATAATTGCAACCCTTTAAAAAGTTGAATTGCTGAGTCATACTTAAAGGAAGACAAGGAAATAGGGTTGGTTAGTGAACAAGGTTACATCATATTTTGTCACACACAGAGAGAACAAAATCAGAGGGGAATTAAAGAGAGAGGGGAGTCTTTTGGAGGTCTGCATGCATAATCTCTCCAACTGTTCCATGCAAGTCTGAGTTCAGTTTTGGAGGACTGGTCTGGACCCCAGGCCTATTTCTAAATGGGCTATTATAGAGAAGGGGTCGATGCTTCAGTTGGCCAGGCCTGGGTCACTGGCTGTCTCTGGAGCTACCTTTGTGGCCAGTAAATATAAACTACCTTGGCAAAGCTGGTGGGAGGACTGGATCCCTAAGGACTATCTGGATACTAAAAACCACCAAAAAATGAAAGAGATGTTGTGCAAAGCTTTTTAAAAGTTCACTATATGCAGCGCAATATTTTAAGGAGTAGGTAGCATGTTAATAAGGACATGGCATTTGTGATTGGAATGGATTAAACCAGTTGAGAATGAGACTGAGCCAGAAACAGCTACGGCAAAGATATCATTGATGAGCTAAGAATAGAAGCAGTTCACCTCTTTGGTACATAGAAGACCCCACCACCTTTTTATATCCTATTATTGTTTTCTACTTGCCCGTATTTATTTCATCTGTTTAACAAGTAAATTAGCTTATGTCTTGTCATTATAGTTATATTCCTTATGTAAACATGAATTTAATACTCCTTGGAAGCTCTTAAATTGCCAGTTTCTGCCTGAGCTAGAATGCATGGTATGTGGTTCAAGCCAAGGATATACAGTCTGCTAGAAAGGAGCAAGTCCAGAAAGGAAAGTAAATGATCCCTTTTAACACAGATTGCAAAAATCCCAGCTGTCAATCCTTTTCTCATTCTATCAGATCTGCCTACTTCTAAAGAGAACAACTAAAAGTGCCATTCAGTTATGAATTCAGAAAGTTGTTATTAATCATCAGCTGTTTACCAGTTGTGTACTGTTAGTTCTGGGTAAGCGTGGTTATCCTCAAAAAGATTGCAGTCTAATGTAAAAGAAAAGTAAGTGATCATTATGTATCCTATATTGCAGTAAGTTTGAAGACAGGTGAAATCATAGGATTCTGTGGAAGCAAAAGAAAAAAGCATCTCAGACCCAACTGAAGCTGGGGGCATACAGCAAGGTGACGGTTATTCCTGGAGAGGTGGAGTCCTGAAGAAGAGAAGCACTGGAGAAACATGGAGGAACAATCCAAGGACAGGGAGGAGCTATGAAGTATATGGGGGTACTCTAAAGGGTTCAGTCCACCTAGGTATTGATCCGTGGGTGGGTGGGTGGAGAGACTGGTGGTAAACAAGGCTGAGGAGGTGGGTTGTGTCCAGATCTTGTGCTCTGGATTTGACACTTTTTCCTGAAGGCAGCCATGAGTCCTTGAAGGATGACAAGCAGACTGAGACACCATCAGCTTTGCATTCAGGCAAGTCATTCCTGAATGATCACAGGCACACTGGTTAGGACTATGCTGATTTGAAAGTGGCCAGGGATGATAAGGATCTGAATGAGGTGGCAGTGGAGAGGGAGAGATGTGCACAGGCTCCAGAACTTTCAAGAGATTGAAATGACAGGACTGGAAGGCTGAAGTACCAAGGGTGGCAGTGAGAGGAAATGATCTTGCGGTTTCGTTTTTAACCTTAATTCCACATCCCCAATTTGAGAACTCCAGAGCCGAGAGACTTTTCTATGTGGACAGCCTAACTGTTCCATGAGCAATCACAGACCCACACAACCATGGATTCCTTTCAGAATATCAAAGTCGAAAGCCAATAGATCGTAAACACCCCAGGATCCAGCTTAATCTGGTTGCCCTCTGAGATTTGACCTGAACCCACTTTCAGACTCATTCTCTGCATGAAAGGACAGATAGCAGGGAAGCTGGGGTAAGAGAGAATATAGGAGAGGAAGGTAGGGGATCTCGGATGTGCTGGGGCATTGGCCTTTGAGTGTGCACAGCAAGTGCCTGCTCCCTTCAGAGTCGACGTTAAAGACAGAGAATGCTGAGGAGGTACCTAAGGACACACAAGCCCGACGGAGGAAATGCTGCTGCCAAGGAACCGCATCCTGCCAGGTAGGATAGGCTCCTACCATGGTTACCAACACAGTTTTCAACAGTCCCTGGGATATGCTACCTTCACTTTCTGAAACAAGCTGTGCTCTGGCTACCCTTCCATACCCTGTGCTGCTATAGAAATATTTGGGTTGAGACTGTTTTTTAAGAATATCATTGCTACACAACTGGATGTTTCAGAAGTGTGTGTGTGTGTGTGTGTGTGTGTGTGTGTGTGTGTGTGTGTGTTGTCACAGCACCACACCTAAGAGAATGCAAATATTTCAAGCCAAATAGGGTGCAAGTGCAAATATACCTAACAGCTGTTCCTTAGATATGGCAGAACTCAGGAGAAGCAACTGCTTCTCTTCCTCTATTTCTACCTTTCTCCTCCCCTAACCATTTTCTATCTTCTTTCTGTCATCCATCCACTCCCTCTTGTATTAAAATGTTCAGAGTGACAAACCCACAACAGTTAGCCTGGGCTTATGGATTTTCTGAACAAGAAGCACCAAACAAAAAAAGTCTTCTCAGTCCCACTGCAGTAACACAAAGAAGAAGAAAGGATTTGAGTTTTTGCAAAAGAATTAATAGTGTCTTCACAGAGATGGGATTGCAGAAAAGATCTTTCCTTCATAAACCTACCAGCTCTCACTCTTTTTCTTAGGTTGAAAAAGTAATAGAGACATCAGCAGGAGAGTTGACTGCCGAAATCCAGTCTTAACCTTTGAAAATATAATTTATTTAAACCCAGCGTATTACAGAAAGCCCAGCGTGGATGGTGGATTAGGTGGCCAAGGCAGCTTCAGTCAAAAGAAAAGGATAAACTGAGTGTCTCCCCTGAGATCATTCCTATGGGATGAAAATGCTTTCAGTCAGAATACTGAAATAAAAAGGTCCCCGCCGGGTGGGAGAAGGGATGAGAAGCAAGATGGTAGTGGAGTCCTCCCGGGGGCAATGGCTAGTGAGTAGCAAGCTGTGTCCATTTGGAGAGCTCCCTGGGAATGGAAAGAGGATGAAAGACAAAAAAGCTTCAAAAGCTTCTGAGGACCAATAGCAAAACTATGGTCCAGACAGAGGTCTCCCTATATTTATACAGCTGTCAACACCCAATTGACCTCGCAGAGTAAACAGGAACTCAAGACACATGGAAGAAAATGGTGTTTGGACCAAAAACCCATTAAAGTAATTCTCAGGATACAGTATCATCCTTCGAGGAATTTATAGCTACTCTCTTGATGGGACTATAAATAGATTTACAACTCAACATCTAATTATTTTCCCAAAGTCTGATAAAATTGCTATAGATTGACCCACCAATCAAGTGGTTTGCTTAGGGTACAGAGAGAGGAGTAGGTAGAGAGAAGGAAGAAATACGAAGACAAATTATAAGTAGACATTTTCTACTCTGTTGTTTGATGGTTAGTTTTTTCTGATCCAAAACGGACTTTGTATGAAAAATTTAGTATCAATGAAAATGTGCTCAATCTCAAGTTCAGATCTCAAATATTTTCCCTGTGTAGAAATAATTGGTAGTGAATTTTCCTTTTTTTCAGTAGAAAAGAAGTCACAGGACACTCATTCATTTATTCATTCAACAGAAATGTATTGGGCACTTGTGACATGTTAGACCTTACAAAGGTGGTGGGGAATGCCACAGTGAACAAAGTAGTCCCAGTTCTTACATTCACGGAGCATACAGTCTAGCAGGAAAGGTAGGCTTTGTTCAGGTAATGATTAATAATATGGCTGTCATGGAGAAGGGCAAAACAGGGTGAGCAGTGAGAAGTACCCAGGAGGGCAGTTGGTTCTGGACCATTTCATAGCTCAGCTGACTCTCCTAGTCATTGTTTTACATTCTAAAAAATATAAAACCTCCTACCAGTCACCTGCCTACAAAGAATATGGCAATTCATAAATTACAGTATAAATACAGAAACCATTGATTGATTTCACTCCATTTTCAGGGATTAGACTAGTCACTAAGGAGAGAGAGAAATGAGACACAATGGTTAGCAGGGCCCTCTGGAAATCTGCAGCATCACAGTACACAACTCTATGGTTTGCAACAGGAAGGTCAATTACAAGCTTGCAGTGCCCCTTGCCAATCAGAGAGATGCTTACGTTTGACACTTTTGTTTACTGTTGTTCCTCCCACATCTTTCTCTTTCTCTTCTTCTGACTTCTGCACATGAAGAGTGGCCCTCACTCTTGGCCTTCTGTTCAGCATAGCATTAGTTTTTGGAGGAGATAAAATGGTAACTGTCTTTGGTCTCCTTTAACCTATTATCTGAGCTTTTCTCTGAGGAATAGGTGGCTAGCAATCTCACAAATAGAGTCTTTTCACTTTAAAACGGTGAATTCCCTGGTTTCTAATCCCAGCTAACATTCCCACAGGAATAGAACATCAGACACCTGTGATCCTCCATGAAGCAGAGATGGCAGTGAGTAGAAAATGCATATCACAGTCATTCAGGACTTCAAAAAAGCTTTGAATCCCATTCATTTTCAAAAATTTTGCTAGGATTATTGGTGGAAGTTTGATGGGGATCTTTTTTTTTTTTCTTTTAGAGTAGAAGTGGACAGGACTTTTCAATACTGTACATGGTAAGACAAACGTAAAAAAGTCTGAGTTCAGACCTGTGATGTCACTAGTATGACACAAAAACTAGCAGCATGGTCCACTGTGGGCCAGGCATTTCTTAGTTTGGAAAAACCTTCCAAGAGACAGGAAAGAGTGGAGACTGTTCTTAGTCTCATAGGGAGAAAATTATTAACTTTCTGAAAGAATAAACCAGCCAAAGTATCTACAGCTCACCCTCAGTTCTCTCAGAAGACTGAAAGAAAAGACAGTGGGAACCTGAAATCCTTCTGGAGGGGGTAACCAAGAGGAATTTTCATCTGCTGCTGTTGTGAACCCAATTAGATATATTTTGAGGAAAGGGTGTATGTATATTAGATTTTAATTAAGTAGTGTTAATTATAATCTATGAGATGTGCTTACTGCTTATCAGATAATTATGAGAAAGCCAATTTGGCTGCTGGCTTGTGACTAATTAAGTGGAATTAGTAATGATAATTATAGATTTCATTTTTGTTTGCCTTATTGGAAAAGGGGCAAATCTCCTCAGCTGGGGTGGCTCAAGGTAAAGGGGCAGAATCCAAATTTCACCTGGAGAGTACCCTGGGCTTTGAAAAGTTAGAACAGCAGGAGGATAGGGTGCAGTAGCCTCCTGCCTGCCTTTCCCCACATTCACAATCTTACTGGGCTGGTTCTTCTCCTAGTTTCTCCCCCCAGAGTCTCATCTTTCTTCCTTTCCAGGTTCTGTTTTAGTGAGGAAGAAGTTCGATTCTGCATGAGAGACCTTAATGACCTGATCTCCAGGGTCTCCAGGGCCTGAATTTGGGAGAACAAAGCACATCTGTGCTCTCAGTGCAACGGTTACGCCATGATCTGTAGGGTCATGTAGAAGCGCATCCCAAGCCAAATGCATCACCTGTACTGCTTGAGGAAATTGTGTATATGGTATGCTGATTGACTTCTTTCAAGCCATCTCTCTTTTGGAAGGCATGTAAGACAAATCACAGACCTATAATTGGAGCACAAGATCTACTTCATTCAAAAGGCCATTGAGACCAACCTAAACTAAAAAACCAAAAAAAAACTTTCTGCTTCATGTTCCCATGTGATACACTATTTTGACACTTCAATTACATGTTTCCTCATTTAACATTTGCTTCTGCCTGGTCTTTAATATTAGAATTTGAATTCCTCGATAACTGACGCTAATCATCTTTTTTTACTCTAAATGCCTGCTATCTAATAAACTTGCCCTGGGGCTGTGGCATCCAAGGCACTAGAATTAAGTGAAAGAAAAGTAACATCATTCTAAATGAATCCCAGGCCATCACTTTGTAGCATTTTTATCCTGGGATAATCATTTAATCTACCTGAGCCTCAGGTTGTTGTCTTTTTCTTTTCTTTCTTTCTTTTTTTTTTTTTTGGTTTTTTGGGGTTTTTTTTTTCCCCCTTTAAAAAACTCCTGTATAAGCCGGGCTCAGTGGCTCAGTCTGTAATCCCGCGCTTGGAAGGCTGAGGTGAGTGGATTGCCTGAGCCCGTGGGTTCGAGACCCACCTGGGCAACTTGGCGAGACCTCATCTCTACAATAATTCAAAAAAATTAACCGGGCGTGGTAGCACACGCCTGTAGTTCCAGCTACATGGAAGGCTAAGGCGGAAGGATCACCGGAGCCCAGCAGGTCGAGGCTGCAGTGGCTGGGAGTGGCCAATGCACTCCAGTCTGGGCAACTGAGTGAGACTCCAACTCAGAAAAAACAAAAACAAAAACAAAAAAACCTGTATAATAGAGATAATAACAGCACTCACTTTAAAAGGTGCATAAAATAACTTATTTAGAGCTTAGCAGAGTTTCTGGCCCATAGCAAGCTCTCTACAAATCAATCTCTCTTCATTGGCACCTGCACTGCCTGCATCTGACCCACTGGGAGGGAAGTGTAACAGATGCAGATACCTGAGCCCATCTCAGGCCCACAGAAGCAGATACTTGAACCAGGGCCCAGGGGTCTGAATTTTCCACAAGCATTCTTCGGGGCATTCTTGTGCACATTCAGGGCCACTGCAAGTAATATCATTTTGATTGAGAGTACCAGTGCTGATCAACATACCACATACATCCAGTGTCAGGAAAGTTCTTGGGGTGGGCTTGTCCCTACTTCAGCCTGAGTCATGACCAGTGCAAGTTAAATGAAGGGTTAGGACAGATAAACTGACCACCTGTAAATCCCATTGCCTGTGTGTTATTACTTTTGGGAATACAGTCCCAGCCAAGAGCCTTCATGGTAGACTTTGCTGTGTACAGAGGTGCCCTGGACACAGTCCCTGAAAGACTTCACATGAAACTCAGAGGTAAGAAAGGTAGCACACTAAAAGTAGTGTACGGTGACTCAAATGAAGTGGCCTACACTCAACACATCACTGCTCAAGCTGGTGAGTGGGGTCTTTGTCCATTTAGCCTCACCCAATTTATCTATTCTGGGAGAAATTATATGCTCCATACCACGGTGGACCACACACGCCCATCGAATGAATGTCACCATGGCTGATTTATATTTTTTTTAACTTTACCTCCATCATGTACATCACTGCACAAAGCTATTACCAGTCTTTTCATCTTCATGGCCTGACCTTCAAAGTGCCACTTTCTTTCTGGGCAGAGCCCAAGGACCCAACCCAGTGTGACCATCACATCAAAATCCAAGAAAAGGAGAAAAGTTTCAAAAGAGAGTTCTATTGCACACTTTTTCTGTGAAACCCTACCCAAAACACATGGTGCTCTGGTTTCCTCACCATTTTTCTTTTCTGGGCAGGCATTCAAGTACATCCTACCTTTCCCTTCCTCCAGTTGAATCACTTGGTCTTTGTCCTGATCATCCGCATCTACAGCTGGCCGAAGCCTGCTTGGCCATTACTCTGAGCCAGGCACTGGCAGTCTCTTATACTAGGTTGGCTGTGATGATCATTGTCTCTATTTGACAGACGAGGAAACTGAGGTCCAGATGGTCACCTACCATGTCCTTGTTCACATAGCCTGAAGAGATAGAACCAGGCTTTGGCCTCACCCTTCACCTCTGCAACCCACTGCGTTCTACTTTTTCTGAACTCAGCAAGTGATGTCCCTTCACATTCCCTTGGGCTTGGTCTTATCTTACCTGACTGGTGTTGTGGATAAGGTTCTTTCGGCAGCCTGTTGCCTCCTTATTACCTAGTCTCACCAGCTTCCAAGTGACTTAGGAGGACCCAGTGTCCCCAGGTTTGTATGCTGCTCTCTCCCTGAGACTTGAATTATGCCCTCAGATTGCACCTCTTTGTCTTTTTTTCTGACAATAAAATCCTAATAATTCTCTAAAAGATCTAAATTAAACCTCATGTCATCCATGAAGCTTTTGCTAACCACTTTTTCATGAAAGTCTCCTTCCTCTGAAACCTTTTTTATACTAACTTACTCTTATCTGCTCCAGTGCCATCCATATCTGACTTTCCTAAGTTGACTGCAAACTGCTTACAGAGGATCAAGCTATATTTGTCTTTTTAAGCTCAGTGGTATCTATGATAGGGCTTTACCTATAGTTGGCACAATATGAAGGAGACCATTGAACAATTTGGACCTAAATTACCTGCTTTATTTATGAATAAAGTCTTACCATCATGTCTAGCTGGAATTTTTTTCACTTACTCATGTGCCATGGCACTAAGAATGCAAAGGCTTATGCTCACTGAGGGGATGTCCGGGCACATGGGCATTACAGCCAGGCCTGTGCTTACATAAGTGATAAGAAGAATTAAGGTTATTACTTAGATAAATAGCTTACCAGTGCTAAATAACTTTATTGAGATTACTCATATATGAATGCATAGCTGTAGCACAAATTTGAGACCAGGAGTTCATGATCAGCTAATTTCATCAAGATATATATATGAAAATGCATACCTTCTATATATGAAAGTGCCTGAAGCTGCCTCTGACACAAAATAATTTATCATCAAATACAACATTAAGGACAGGCGTGGTGGCTCACAACTCAGAACTTAGGGAAGCTGAGGCAGGAGGATTACTTGAACCCAGAAATTCAAGACCAGCCTAGGCAACATAGCAAGACCTCATCTCTACAAAAAAATTAAAAAATTCACTAGGTATGGTGGCACACATCTGTAGACCCAGCTACTCAGGAGTCTGAGGTGAAAGGATCACCTGAGCCCTGAAGGTTGAGGCTGCAGTGAGCTATTATCATGCCACTGTGCTCTAGTCTGGGCAACAGAGACCTAGAAGCAAAAAAATAAAAATAAAAAAGAGAGAGCTTAATGGACCCTTAAGGAATAGGAACCCAATCACTTTATTTTACAACAGAGAACAGTGAACCCCAGAGAATGAAAGTTACTGACGAATGGTCACACAGCTCTCCAGGGGCAGTATTAGAACTCGAGTCTCTTCCATTGTACCACAATTCTTCTCCCAGAATTAAAAAACTAATGTAACTGTAGTACAGTTTCAGTTAGTGAAGAGGAAAAGTATTCAGGCCATCCATGGGAGTTATTTTGTAGCAGAATTCCACAAAAGATCATGTTCTGTAAGTCACTGCTAAAGTCCATTGTTTATATAATAGTTTCACTACTGTATGAAAAATAAACTATGACTACAATAAGATATATTAGAGGTCTACCTGAGTTGCATCTCAAGAAATAATTGATATTTCAGTAGGCCAAAACGAAACACAGGAAAAAAAAGAGAAAGGTTACATAAAATAATGTTCAGGACAGCGATCATAACCTTTTAACAAAATAAAACAAATGTAAGGTATTGGCTATTCAAGGGGATGAAGAATCACAAAGAAAGGGATGGGACACTGAGGGCCTCCTACTCAGGAGTAGTAAGCAAAATGGCATGACTGTAAGGTCGGCTTTCTAGGAGATGAGGGAGGGAGGCAGAGGTTAGAACTCAATGGTCTTTGAGTGTCCAGCCAAGGAGTGGAATAGTCTGTATGATAGTCTCCATAGAATAGAGACTTTGGTGCTCAGAGGTACCAAGATCAGTCTGCAGCAGATAACTCTATCATTAAAGAGCACAGATGAGGGAGTGGAGGCAGGGAGGTCAGAATAAGCACAGTGACTGAAAAACTGCAGGGAATCGTGCAGCTGAGTTGTTTGCTCTCCACCATTGATCAACTCTATATCATTCATGGGAAGAGGAGTCACAGATACTTGGGATGATGATGCCAACCATGGTGTCAGGGACATGAGAGGAGGACATTTGAGAGAAAATGAGAATTTGAATCCAGATGTCCCAAATCTGAGGTGGCAGACAACATGCAACTAAGGGTGGCCAGCAAGGTGTTCCTTGTCAGAATATCAAGCTCACTTGCATTTCTAACTTCCTCTCCTAAAATCAACCCTGGGAAAACCATAGAACACTGAGGAAAGCATAAGTTTTACAAATTTCTGTGAGACGCCCCTGGAAGGTCTAGAAACTGCCTTGCACTTGAATGGTCCTCATTGAGGGATCAGTATGGGAGGCAGTGGCCACAGCCTGGCAGGGAGAGTAGTTAGGGATGGCAAAAAGAGGTGAGTAGGAGGAAGACTGTCAAGTTCTACTTCCTGTGTCCCACATTGCCTTTGGACAAAATATGCCTGTCCTGTCACCACTGAAATCGGCTGTCAGAGCTTTAAGAAACAATAAAGATGGTAACACAAATGAGTGGGCTGAGGAAAAACAGTGTTATGGAAACTAGCTTATTATATGGAGAAAAATAAAGCTTATTATTTATTTAACTCAACATTCAAAGATAGACACTGGATAAAGACTGAAATGAGAAAGGTAAAACTGAGCATTTAACAGCAAAAAATACAGGAAAATATCTTCATCGGCAGTCACTGGGCATTGCTAGAGGAGGAAAGGAGGGAGGGAGGGAAGAGGATGGGGGACATATGACAACACAAAGGATGCCTGGTCTACTACCTGGGGTAGTGAGGGCCACCTAGAAGCTCAAACTTCACCTGCATGCAGCCTAAATATGTAGTAAATCCTCATTTGCACCCCACAACTCTATAATTAATTAATTTAAAAAAAAAGTAGATACTGAACTCCCCCCAAAAGAAAATATCTTTGTAATCTAGGAATAGAGAATGATAACTTAAATAAAAACTCAAGTGTTACACAAAAATTTATAAATGTGATCACATCAAAATTAAAAATTTATTTCAACAGAAACATGGTGGATAGACTTAACAGACAATGATAGTTTAGGAAAATATATTTTTGGTGTCTAAAAACTGACAAGACTCGTATTCAGAATATACGAGGAATGTATATAAAGGAAAAGGTAACACCCTCAATAAAAATATATGAGCAAAGAACCTGAATGAAGAGTTTGAAGAGGAGAAACAACAAATGGCTTACAAGTATCTAAAGAAATAAATGAATTAATTAGAAAAAATATAAAGTTAAACAATATATACCTGATACACCAGCAAAATTTAGAAAACTGGATAAAACCAATTTTAAATATTTAAGAAAGCAGAAAGAAGGACATTCCATGATACTGCAGGTGGGAATGCAGACTGGAGTTACCAGATAGGTAGGTAGGTAGAGAGAAAGAGATATTACAAGAGCCTAAAAAACACATTAAATGCATGTGAATGGTTCTTTACAGGGGATGGTGGTGGAAAATGATGATAACAAACTGCATAAATAAGACAAGAAAAAGGACTTAATTGCTTGGTCCAATGATGATAATATACCATGAATGAGGCATTTAGTATTCTACGCCTAAGATTCTAAACTTAAGAAAAAAAATCCAACCAGCAGTTGAAAATATGAGTTGGTAACTCAGAGAACTGAGATAAAAAGGGGATTAGCAAATGCACACCTAGAAGTGATAGTCAAATCTGTAGGGAGGCAGTCAATGTGTTGCCAAAGAATGGAGCCAAAAAAGAAAAGCAAGGGGGACTGAGGAGACGGAGGAGTTAGTAAACAAAAAAAATAAATAAATAAATTTAAACTTTTAAAATTCTAAAACCTATTTGATCATGGTGCAAAAAAAATTTTTTTTAAACTTTTAAAACGTATTTAATAAGTCTGCAACCACCTTGATACAAAAACTAGCTTTGAAAAATTTAGACCATTTTTACTAACCTATATTATGTGAAACAATAATAAAATAAAATTCAGCAACATATTAAAATTATACCATGTCTAAGTAGAGTTCATGCCAGGAATACTAGAAGCTTTAAACTATAAAAAGATATCAATGATAAGTCATTACATTAAAATATAAAGAGAAAATATCATGTAATAATATTGTTAGATATCAGACAACTCATTAAAATTAACAACCATTAATAATGAACGACAACAACAACAAAAAAGAATAAAAACTTCAGGCAAAGTGGGAAAAAAGGAAACTTCCTAAAGCTCATAAAATTTTATAGCAAAAATAAACAGCAAGGCTCATATTAAATTTTAAACCACAGAAAGCAATTCCTAATCACAGGAGTAAGAAAAGATCATCCAATACTGTTCTAGAATTTTAAATAAACACTGAAAGAAGAAAAATCGGTAAATCTATTATTATCTAAAAACAATGTAATTGCCACCCTAAAAATGCAAACATCTCATCTAAAAATTAAAATTTGATAAGAATAGAATGAAGTGACTGAATATAAAAGAAATATACAAAAATTAATAGCTTTCCTTTAGACCAGAAATAAGCAGTTATAAAGTACAGTCATAAGGACACCCCATGCAAGACATCAAAAACTATAGCAATTCTAGGAATTAATTTAATAACAAATGCACAAATCTATATAAATAAAGCTACAAAAAATTACAGGAGAATTTTTTTAATGTCCCAAGTGAACAGGGAAGTCGCCCATGATGAATTAACTCTTGCTGTTTCCATCAAAAGCTACTCCCTGCTCTGATGATCTGGAGTCCACCTCTTCTCATCTTATTGGAGACTTTCAGTAGTTTTCTTTTCTGTCTCATCAAGTTGTTCTCTGTGCCATATTAGTCCTTTCATTGTCCTCATGCTGTAATACCACCCTTGGTATTTATTATTATAGAGACCACCCTTGGTATTTATTATTATAGAGACCACCCTTGGTATTTATTATTATAGAGACAAGGTCTCACTCTATCATCCAGACTAGAATGTAGTGACACGATCATAGCTCACTGCAGCCTTGAACCCCTGAGCTCAAGTGATCCTACTGCCTTGGCTTTCCAAGTTGCTAGGACTACAGTCATGTGCCACTATGCCCAGCTGTTTGTTTTTGCTTTTGTTTGTATCAGTGGGGTCTCACACCCATAGTATTAAAGCAAACTAAGATAAGACCTTCATTACCATGCCAAAGCTTGCAGTAAAACATCTCCAAAGAGTCCCCTAGAGTTGGTTCGTTTGATCTGCAAGGGTCCTATATATGCAAATCTACCTACTTGCTAAAAATTATTTGTAACTCCGAAATCAATACTTATAGAGATCTCCCAATCATTTGTTGACATGTGCAAAGCAGCAAAAAATCTGAATGGCCTGGCATGCATATTTCCAACTGAGGTTGAACAAGGTGATGCTCTGCCTTCCTGTTTAGCTCTCATACTACAAAAAAGTAGTGATGTGATCACAGCTCACTGCAGCCTTGAACTTCTCACAGTCTATTTAGTATCATATTTCCCCCATTTTTGTACTTTTTGTTAATGATTTTACTGTTTAAAATAACTTCCATGTGTAGTGCAGTGAAGTGCTATCTAATGTTTCTAAGCGCAAAAAGGGTGCAATGTGCTTTATGGAGAAAATATGTACATTTGAGGAATTTTGTTTAGGCATGAGTTATAGTGTTGTTAGGTATGAATTCAATGTGGTTTTTTTGGGGTTTTTTTTAATTTTTTTTATTATGGTATTATGGGGTACAGTTAGGGGTTAGGCATACAAAATTGCTTTGTTCAGGCACCCTTGATGATAAGAGGTGTCTCCCCATCCCCAGAAAGATATTTATCACCATTAATCCCATCACCCGCCCCCCCATAGTTTCCCACCACTGTCAGTCATTTTCTTGTGGTAGGCTTCTCTTATTCAGCATAACATCTTTGAGATTCGGCTAACTTTATCAATAGTCTATTTCTTCTTATTGCTGAGTAATATTCCATTGTATGGATGTACAATTTGTTTAACCATTCACTCCTTGAACAACATAGTGTTTGCATGTCTTTAAAGCTGCTATGAACTTTTTCATATGCAGTATGAACACAAGTTTTTATTACTCCACGATGAACATTCAGGAGTGAGAGAGCTAGGCTACTCGTAAGCATATATTAACTTTATGAGAAACTACCAAACCACTTTCCAAAGTAGCTGTATCATTTTGCATTCCTACCAGCAATGTATGAGAGTTCCGGATGCTCTACATCCTTTGTCAGCACTTGGTATTATCAGTATTTTTGCTTTAGTAATTCTAACAGATATGTAGCAGTATTAAATCATTGTTTTAATCTGTATTTTTCTAATGACTAATAATGTTGAACATATTTTCATGTGCTTATTTGCCCTCCTTATATCCTTTTTGGTAAAGCATTTGTCCAGCCCTTTTAAAAAATTTTTAAGTTGTTTTTGGTTATCTTTTTATAGAGTTTTGAGAGCTCTATATATATATTAGATACAAGTCCTTTGTCAGCTATGTGATTTGCAATGTTTTCTCCCAGTCCACAGCTTGTCTTTTCATTCTCTTGATAGTGCCTTTGACAGGGCAAAAGTTTTTACATTACTTAAAGTTATTACACTTATATATTATATATTCACAGTAAAATTATTACACTTACATAGTAATTTTGAAGAAGACTAATTTATAAAATTTTTATTTTGTAGACGATATTTTTTGTGTCATTTCTAAGAACTGATCATCTAACCCCAAGTCATAAAGATTTTCTCTAATGTTGTCTTCTTAAAGTTTTGTAGTTTCACATTTTATATTTAGAGAGAGGCTCCATTTTGCGTTAATCTTTGGATAAAGGGTGAGGTTAAGTCCAAATTCATGTTTTTACATAAGAAACACCAATTGTTTCAAAACCATTTGTTGAAAAGACTATTCTTTCTCCATTGAATTGCTTTTGTCCATTGCCTTTGTCAGAGACCAAACAGCCATATTTGTGTAAGTCTCTTTCTGGCCTTTGCTTTGTCCTCCTAATCCATTTGACTACCTCTCCACCAATTCCATACTATCTTAATTACTGTAACTTTGTAGTAAGTCCTGAAAAAATTACTTATACTGAAAGAGTTCCAACTTTTGTAAAAAATCGTTTTAGCTCCTCTAATTCCTTTTCCGTTTTGTATAAACTTTGGAATCAACTTGTTTATAACTACTAAAAAATGCTGCTGGAATTATGATTGATATTGCTTAAAACCATAGCTCACTTTAGTGAGAACTGGCAACTTTACGATGTTGCGTCTTCCAAGCCATGAACAAAGTAAGTCTTTCCATTTATTTAGATCTTTTAAAAATTTCTTTCATTGGCATTTTAATTGAACATGTAGCAACTACAGCATGCTAAAGTTATTACATAATTATAGTTGCTATATTTATAACTAAGTATTTTAATTTTTAGAGCTTTTGTAAGTGGTTTATATTTTAAAATCTTGGTTTCTAACTTTTCATTGCATGTATCTACAGAAATATAATTGCTCTATATATTTGCATTGACCTTTTATTCCCACTATTTCTTTACAGAGTTCATTAGCAAATACTGAATAGTTTCTCATATTATTTCGCTTTCACTAGAGAAAGTAGAGCACTAGACCCCCTGAGGCTAGGGCACAGCGTATAAGCAGGACAGGAAGGAAGACTGGTGCATGTGAAATAACCCAAGCTCTAGGTAAAATGAGACAGCTATGGGATCCTGTGAATCTTTTTCACAGCTTTGCAAATTCATGACCTTGGGCAATCTTTTGCATAGGTCTGGCACTCTATAAGTTCTCGGCAGGCATTAGCGTTCCTTGGTGAAGAGAAGATGAAGAACCCTAGAGTTATCATTTTCAGATCCCCTCCCCCAGCCTTTAAGCATTGAAACTTTTTCTTTAAACAACAGCCTATATGTCAAACTCATAAAAATGGAACTGCTATAGCAGAATAAGTAGTGTCTTAGCTGTATTTGTGTGAGTCTATTTCTGGACCCTAACCTATCCCTTCAGCAATGTTCATTCTTCCCTAGAATTTCAAGGAACATCGTCTGAGAAAAAATTGTCTGCAGCATGGATATAAGAGACCTTGTGAAGGTGGCTAGACTCCAGAGGGTCAGAGCAGAGTAATATGTATAGCTTTTTTACTCAAAGTGTAGTTCCTGAATCAGCAGCATCACTTGAATCCCAGGCTCATCCCAGACCTACTCAATGAGAATCTGCATTTTGACAAGACACCCTGATGATCTGTGCACACATTCAAGTTTCAGAAGCCCCGGTAAAAATGTGAGGAGAGAAGGAAAAGGCACATGATAGAGTCATGACAAAATGTTAGGCATACCAAAAAAGCTCAGCTCCATTTTGCCAACGCTGCATTCCACTAACCCTCTTTATAAATTTAGTAATTTGTGTATATTATTTACATTTTTCAGATTTCTTCAGGGAGGTATGAGTTTATTGACAGGATAACACATTTTACTTATCTTTTGACGTTGGTCCATCACACTCATTTTTGGATTTCTAAATTATCTTTTGATCATGCCAACAACTCCCACCACCATGGTCATTAGTGGCTTGTAATTATTTTGTTTAAGAAAAACAAACTTTCTAGTCACAAACAGTCCATAATAACCTGACTCTATAATGTGAGTTGTTAAAAGAATAGTAGCTGTCTGAGTAAAATGGCACCACACACAAATTATGAAACAGTGTAGAGAACACCCAGGCAAGAACCTCTACTTCTTTTCCACAGTAACGGCTCTACAGATACTGGTGTTCTTTTTGTAAATGATTGACTTTTCCACATCTGAGTACTGATAAATCTATAACCAGCTCTGATGTTAACATCGTGCCAGGATGAAAAACAGAATAATAATGACACAGCAGGGGTTACAACACTGAAAGAGAAATCGGGAATTCAGCATATTGAAAAGGGGATATATTATCTATTTCTTTTGTGATCTGACCCGGAGTCCAGAAATTGTGGCATCCTTCCAGTTCCTTCATCTATAAAGTCTGGGTTATGATTTTCAAACTATTAGATAGCTGTGGAACCCTTTGTGCAAAGGAAATGGTACATGGTAGCCTTATGTGTGAAAGAAATAAAAAAAGAATGGCAAGCTGAGGTGGTGAGTTGAAGCTTGTGGGCAAGTGATTTCATATGTATTTAATTTAATTTAATTTATGTTTAGAGTCAAGGGGTACATATGCAGGTTTGTAGGTATATTGTGTGATTGGCAAGGTTTGGGTTTCTGATGGGCTTTCCCCAGCCCTCCCAGTGATAAGCATGGTACCTGATGGGTAGTTTTGCAGCCCTTATTCCTCCTCCCTCCCTGTCTCCCCTCTTTAGTAGTGCCCAATGTATGTTGTCTTGTGCCCATGTGTGCCCAGCATTTAGTTCCCACTTATGAGTAATAACATGTGGTATTCAGGGTTTTTTTTCTATGATAATTCACAGAATGATAGCCTCCAACTGCGTTCATGTTTCTGCAAAGGGCATGATTTTATTCTTTTTTATGGCTGTGTAGTATTCCATGGTGTATATGTACTACATTTTCTTTATTCAGTCCACCATTGATGGGTACCTGGGTTGGCTCCATGTTTTTGCTCTTGTGAATAGTGCTGTGATATACATGAGTGCAGATGTCTTGATTTATGTTCCTTTGGGTATGTACACAGTAGTGGAATTGCTGAATCAGATGATAGATCTATTTTCAGTTCTCTGAAAAAATCTCCAAACTGCTTTTTACAGGGGTAAAGAGCTTACATTCCCACCAACAGTGTACGAGTGTTCTCTTTTTTCCAAAGTCTCACTAACATCTGTAGTTTTAATATTAGCCAGTCTGATGGGTGTGAGATGGTGTCTTACTATAGGTTTGATTTGCATTTCTTTGATGACTAGTGATGTTGAACGTTTTTTCATGTTTGTTGGCTGCATGTCCATCTTCTTTTGAGAAATGTCTGTTCATGTCCTTTGCCCACTTTTTAGTGAGGTTGTTTTTTTCCTGTTGATCCACTTGAGCTCCTTTTAAATTCTGGATATTAGGCTTGTTGGTTGTATAGTTTGCGAATACTTTTCCCATTCTGAGTTGTCCCTTTGCTCTGTTGATAGTTTTTGTTGTTGTTGTTTTTTGTTTTTGTTTTTTTTGCCCTTTCTTCCCTTGAGGATGATAAAAAGGACTCTTTCTTCACTCACTTAATTTCCTCCTCCCTGTGGGAGGAAGAGTGGGCTGATTGGTCAGAGCTCATGTCATTTGTGAACCATGGTTTTAGCTGTGAGTAGAGTCTGGGTAACTTGGTAAGGTACCACTTGTCAATCTTAGGTTTTGCTGCTTTTGCTTTTGAGGACTTGGTCATTAATTCATTGCCTAAGTCAGTGTCCAGATGTTCCCTAGGTGTTCTTCTAATAATTTAATAGTTTGAGGTCTTATGTTTAAGTCTTTGATCCATTTTTAATTGCATATCTATGGTTGATAAAAACAATGTACTGATATTGAAATTCCCAAAGAACTTGTGG
>CAUYQG010241940.1:0-11808 GCA_963574415.1 Tarsius wallacei | reverse complement strand
CCCGGCTAATTTTTTGATTTATTGTAGAGATGAGGTCTCGCTTGCCCAGGCGGGTCTCGAACCCGCGGGCTCAGGCAATCCACTCACCTCAGCCTCCCAAAGGCGCGGGATTACAGGCTGAGCCACCGAGCCCGGCTTTTTGTTTTGTTTTGAGTCAGGGATCTCACTCTATTGCCCCAGTTGAAGTGCAGTGGCGTGATCCTGGCTTACCGCAGCCTCAGCCTCCTGGGCTTAGGCAATCCTTCCTCCTTAGCCTGTCGAGAAGCTGGGACTATAGGTACATGCCACCACTCCTGGCTTAAGTTTTTAACTTTTTTGTTGAGATGAGGTTTCGCTATGCTGCCCAGGCTGATCTCAAGCTCCTATGCTCAAGCAATCCTACTGCCTTGGCCTCCCAAAGTGCTGGGATCACAGGCATGAGCCACTATGCCCAGCCCCTCCCCTCCTCATCATTTTTTTCAGTCCATGTTTTTATTCTTTTATCCTGTTATGCATGTATTTTTCATTGGAGAACGTGTACAGAAAATTTTAACTTGACCACTCATCTTGGATTGATTATATGAAATTGAGCTGGTTGTAAATATAGTAAATTTGGTTTTGTCATTTTTTTTAAACATTCTTTTTTTTTTAAACATTCTTCCCCCTTCTATCCATCTTTTTCTCATAGGCATATGAAGCAGATGTTTTCTGAGTTGTGTCACTAATTTTTAGAGTCTACAAACTCCATATGAATGTGACAAATAAGTTGGTTCTGCCATTAGTAACACATTGTCTTAACTTTACCCAAATTTGTATTGTCTCAAAAGACTATTACTTCTTAACTATTAAAAATAGAGATGTGTAAGATGGAGCTGTCTGTGCTATGCTTTACCAGTTGGGCTTCAAAGAGTGGGATGCCAAGATCACCCTTCTTGGGAAGGCATCCGGAAGGGCGGAGGTGATAAAAACTGCTGGCTTTGTCTTTCCTGTGTTTGGTTAGCCGGAATCATTAGAGTTTTTATGTAGTCCAAACAAACTTTCTCATTGAATTATAAGACCATGGACCCATCCCCTCCCATCCCTTAAATAAATTGGCAACATTTTTCTCCACCCTTCCCAAATGCTTATTTTTCAATAAAAACTCAAGCATTTCTGGAAGCCAGGACAGGTACATACAGTGCTCACAGAATGTTTTGTATCTGAGTATAAATAGGTTTTTAGAAGTTAGAAATAAGTGAGGGTTACAGTTGTGTGACAACACTGGGTAAACACATACCTGGGCAGTTGCTGACACAGGATTTATACATGTAGCCCAAGATTCTTTCAGGATTTGGCCAGGCATGTGTGATAAGAAAAGGGTGACACTGTGTGAGGGTGGGGAGTGGCCTATGAATTGTGACAGAACAGACTTAGCAAGCACTTCGCAGGTGGTGGCCTTAGTCTCAGGGTAGTGAGGAAAGACGCCAGTATGATCTCAGGGGAAATGCATCTTTGGAGTCAAGGCCATCAAAAATAAGATTTAGAATTATGTGAGAGGAAAGGGGGAGGAGCTAATGACCAGGGATGGAGATAATTCAGTTATTAAGTTGGGATAGGAAAAAATGGCGGTCCTTAATGCCAGCTCTTTAAATGACCATACTAATGATAGTTTTCAGTAGTATCCATACTCATTCGGTTTTCAGTAGTATCTATACTTACACATCCACTTATTCACTTCTTATAGCAGTCCAGTGGGTTGTGAGCTGTTTTCCCCATTTCACAAGTGAGGAGACTGAGATGTGGAGGGACATTGTGATGTCATGCAATTGCTAAGTGACAGCCGCGGGGTGCGCTCAGAGCTGACTCTGAAACCTGTGCTCAACAGCCAGACCATGCTCTGCTAAATCCGCTAGTGCTGCATCTTCTGTGAGGATGGTTGTAGTGGAGTGCAGTGGCTCTCGCTGCTGCCCCTGTGAGTGGGCTGAGTGGTAGGCTTTGCTGACCCACTGGCTCTATAAATTGTGCCATTTAGCCGTGAGCTAATGTGTTTGTTTCGCGGTGGTTACCTGGGCCAAGCACACCACATTGGTGTGACAATAAATGCCCTGTGAAATCATTTGTCTTCAGGGTCTTTAATCAACAAAAGTGGTGAACATGTTCAGTCTAAACCAACAGGGGAGGGTGATTGTCTGCCTGTGTGTTTCACATTGTTAAGGTTCAGTCTCCTTCGTGGGGTCTGCCTAACTCTAGAGCTCCTCACAAGGCATCTGTCTGCATGTCGAGTTCCCTGGCCATGTTTCTGCTCCTCCTCCCACTCTCCCACTTTCCTTCCCCGCTCATTTTGTCCATGCTCTCTTACAGGTCCCAGCACAACTATTTGAGGATCACCCGCATTCTGAAAAGTCTTGGCGAGCTCGGGTACGAGAGCTTCAAGTCTCCTCTTGTGAAATTCATCCTCCACGAGGCTTTGGTGGAAAACACCCTTCCCAACATCAAGCAAAGCGCCCTGGAATACTTCGTGTACACCATCCGGGACCGGAGGGAGAGGAGAAAGCTCTTGCGCTTTGCTCAGAAACACTACACACCATCTGAAGACTTCATCTGGGGGCCGCCCCGGAGGGGGCAGGTGCAGGGGGGCCGAGCCCCGAAGACAGGTGCCCCGCTCGCCTCCAGCCACAGTGGCCAAGCCTCTGTGCACAGGAAGGCCAAGGACTCCAAGACGCCTCCAAATAGCAAGGCAGCTGAAGAGAGAAAGGGGCCACCGAAAGACCCTGCGGAGGAGACAGCCAGGCCCAGCCCGGAATCCAGCCGTGAGGGGACCCAGCCTGGGGACACAGAGGAGGACGGTGCTGATGGTGCGAATTCTCAGCCGGAGGAAGCAGCTGCCAACCCCACAGAGAAGGAGGACAGCACGTCTCCTGAAAGAAGCCCAGAAGGCCAAAATCATAACCAGGACAGCGAAAGTCCTGGAAACACAAGCTGCCAAGATGTTACCCGAGGGCAGTGAACGACCAGGAAACCTGCAGCCTGGCCTAGGTGAAGGGGCAGAAATCGCTGTGCACTGTCTCTGGGAGGACAGAGATGAGGCCACTTCCAACTCCAATCGTCTGTTTGTGGGTTCCGTTGTGAGCACTTTGTTGTTGTTTTTTATTTTGGATGACAATGAATTGAATATTTAAGGAGAAGTTTGAAGACAAGACCCAATAAATGAATGTATTCTGTAATGCTTTTAGGATGTGAGTTTTCAAATTCTGCATATAACAACTGCTTTCAAGTTATTTTCAGGGTATCTGGAAATGATCACGTGGTATTTGACATTTAAACATTCTTTCAAGGGAGTCCAGTCTACATGACCAGAAGCAAGAGAACTATTTTTCTGGATTGTCGCATCTTTACCCAATCTGATTTGTGAATTAATTTTTTAAGTGAAAAGAGTTTGGTCTTTTCAAATGTGTTCAGAAAATAATTTGGATTCTTTGACTACACCCCTCAGAGTGTCTAGTTTTAGGCTCTGAGAAGTGATGTGCAGGTCTGTGGGGCTCTGCCCCATGGGCTCAGGGTCCATCCTGCAGCCTCTCCCTCTGTTCCTCCCTTCTACACCCACCCATGAGCACCGCCTTGTCAGTGGCACGAGTGTGTCCAGTGCAGTCGGCCTTGTCCTCTGTGTCCATGGGTTCTGCATCTGTAGATGCGACCAACTGCAGATCGAAAATATTCAGGAAGAAAAATGGATGGTTACATCTGTACTGAATGTGTGCAGACTTTATTTTTTTTGCCATTATTCCCTAAACAATACAGTATAACAACTATTTACATTGCATTTACATTGTATTTGGTATTGTAAGTGATCTAGAGGTGATTTAAAGTATATGGGAGAATGAGCATAGGTTATATGCAAATACTGCATCATTTGAAATCATGAGCATCTCTGGATTTTGGTATCTACAAATGTCCTGGAACCCATCCGCCGTGGGTGATCTTCTGTATTTAAATCTAAATGGAAAGGAGGATTTTTAACTCTATGACTTCAAGAATTTGCTTTGTTTAAATTCTTACTACTGTTTTCAGTATTAAGTGCTTAAAAACAATTTTTGATTGAAAAGTTCATAAATTTGGTGGTTAATTCTGAGTGCAAATGACTAAAGAATTAAAAAATAAGAAAGGAATTTATTCATTGTTTTAAAGGGCATGCCTCTTGTGCTGTGAGGCAGTAGTCCCTTAAGCCATAAATGTGTCAGTGTTATGTGGATTATGGAATTAGTAATTTTGCTTAGTCCACAATATATCTTTAAAAATATATTTTATGCATCTCTAAGTTATTGAACTTTCAAATTGAAAACAAATTTGAAATTCCATATATTTAGTTCTAGTAAGCACTTAATATGTTACATAACACTGGTTAAGAACAAATAATTTCATTTTCTATAATATTATTGCTAATTATTTTTACAAATGGGGAAACAGTCAGAAACACTGTGATGAGAACTTCAAAGCATACATTCAAAGTATATTTAAAACAATGAACAGAAGAAACATTTCTACTTAATTTGATTTAGAAAGGAAGTGACTTTTCTGTCTCTCTTAGGCTTTTAAGAAAAGTTCTATTCATTTTAACTCCCCAGAGAATTCTCGATTTGCCCCACTTCATATCACATATCATCTTCTGTTGCCTTTATTGATCCACATTTTCAGCCGTGCATTTCTAGAAAATAACCACACCTTTAGTACACCTTTAGAAATATGATTTTGTTGTTTTGAAGTTTACATGAAACATCCCAGTTGCTTTACTCTAATACTTCATGTGACTCTCAGTAGCACTCATGTTGTGTGTCATATTCCAATAAGTATTGTATGAAAGATTTTCTCATTTTCAGTTCCCATAGCGTATCAGTTTTTGCTTTCCACTCCTTTGTGAAGTGAGCATTAGGACTTGGGAAGACAATCTGCTCTCTTGCATTTCAGTGTCTAATTTACATACATGAAATCCTTGGGCCCTTTGGGGTGGTGTTTGCAGCAGTGCCAACCCCATAGAGCCCAGCACACAGTGCATGGGGTTAGAGCATGATAGGAGATCGTCAGATTAGGCTGGATTGCAGGAATATAAGAAATTTAATTCAAAATATCTTACCAATTTTGCACACATAATAAAGAGTTCAGACTACTTTTTAAATGCATAATATTAAAAATTTGTGACCAGATATTAAAATACTAATAAACAGTTACCAGCTACCAAAATAAATGAATATAATCTGAATTACATAGAAACTATAGTCTATTGGAGCCCCTAGAAGTAAAAAAAAAAAAATTCATCTAACAATTTAAGTTCTAGCATATTATTCTTAATAGGGTTTAAAAAAAAATTAGATTGTGACATTTAAAAATATTTAGTCTCAAGGGGAAAACTGCCTGGGCTCCATCTTAAATAATGGCCTTTTCCCACTGTGGTGTTTTTAAATGCATATTCACATATAACAGTGTGTTTCTTACATTTAATCTGTAAATAACTTATGAGAGAACCATTCAGTGGAGAACAAGTAAAAGGATGTTTTTCCCTTTGCAGATGAAAATTGAGTGTCTACCAGTTTAGGCAGCATAGTAAAACCTCATCTCTACAAAATATCAAAAAATTTGCCAGTCGTGGTGGTACATGCCTATAGTCCTAGCTACTTGAGAGGCTGAGGCAGGAGGATTGCTTGAACCCGGGATTTTAAGACTGTGGTGAGCTGTGATTGTACCACTGCACTCCAGCCTGGGCGATAAAGTGAGACCTCGACTCAAAAAAAAAAAAAAAAATTGAGTGTCTAGAACTTTTTTTCTATTAAGAATACTTTGTACATTTAATAATTTTTTAAAATAAGATCTATAGATATGTATTTATGTGTGTCCTACATATGAAACGATTCCCTGGGTTTGACTCCAATGTTTTATATTTTTAAAAACTACCATATGCTTGCAGAAATTTATTGAGACGGTGTTATAAAAAATGCAGTGAAGCATGACCAAATAACTAGAAGCATTGAATCTTTACAAATATAGAGTCTTTATAGTTGTTGTATGGAGTGCAAGAATACTAAATATTGGCTATTGATAAAATATGAACTTGCATTTCATGGCAAATAGATGTTATATTGCTTGATTAGTCTAGTATATTTCTTATATTTTGTGCTTTCATATATCAAAGGAGATAATATATGTGAAAATATTTTGAAATACTGTAAAGTGATATATAATTATAAGATATATTTCTGTACAGTAGAAAAAAGTTTGTAACATTAAGACTATTGTACATTATCCATTTTCATGCTCAAGCTCATAAAAATTCAAAAGAATCATGATAGAAGTGAAAATATGTTTGCCTTCTCTGAATCAAAACTAATTGTCAGTTCAAAAATTATGTTTTATAGCTTTATTTTGAATTTAGGTTTTGAGACTACATTTTTCCAGCTTCAAGGAGAAAATAAAACCTACAACTCAGGAGTTATTAGGGAAGTTCTAAGATTTTTTTCTAAGTATTAAAAATATAAACATACAAAAATGCCACAATGTCTGTCATAGTCATTGTTTCATATTTTATCATATAAAATGACCTACCCTGCTTCCAGTTTTTATACTTTAATCTGAGTGAAAATATCATCTAGTGAAAAAGGAAAAACAGTACAGTGTTACATCTGAGTTAGTCTTGAAAAATCATTTTAGCAAATAAACCTCAACATCGAGTGGTCAAAACTTGGTTAAACTAATGGGGAGAGACTATTTAGCTAATTGTTTCAATATTAAATTGTCAAGTTTATAGTAGAGTTATGACTGAGTTTTTGTCTACTGAATAATTAACCCAGCATTTAAAAAACTCTAAGTTTCTTCTAAAAGCTTTGTTTTCTAACCTAAAAAAAGAAAGACATTCTTGACCTACGAGTCTTCTATGTCTATTTTGGGGTGACTGGTGATCTCTTGGTATAGGAATGTTTTTGGGGATTTTTGTTTTGTTTCCCACTTAGAATATTCCCCTTCTCTTTCGGGGAACATGCACTAAATACAAGGAGAGCTGGATTCAGACATGCTAGAATCGTTTCAAATGTAGGTGCAGTTGTAGGGACAGTGGCCCAGGTCAGTGCAGGATGTAGTGACTTTCTTCCATGTTGAATTCCGTTCTGTTTATTTCAGGAGCAGATGTGTGTGGGTGGTCTCTAGGGTGACAGTGAGTACCGCCCTGCTTCTGTCGAGCTCTAGTTATCCCACCACCCAGCAGAGTGTTCAGGGACAGACTGTTCTTCTAGAAATCCCTTACTATTGAAATTAATAGTAATATAGTTAAACATAGGAATGCCGGGAGGTGTCCAGATGTGCCTTAATGAATGTAAGTGGTTTTCATTCAGAAGTTTACATTTTTACTCCATCATAGAATTTTGTCATAAGGAACTTTCCAAACCATGAATGTCAGTTCTTTTAATGAAATTTACTTTGGTGCTTTATCATTTTGGAGAAAATTCCATTTGGGACAATAGCATCAGTTCATAACGATATGTACTCACCAAAATATTCAACAATGTGTTATATATGACAAAAAGGGTTTAGAGTGAGAAAGATGAACTAAGCTGTTTGTTACATTTATTTATGCTTTTTCTTAGTTTAGCTACATGATTAATTTTCATGTTAAACATTCCTTAGCTACTACAAGGAGTATTTGTCTGTGTTTTACTTTTTGTTCTTAGATGCAGATGAATGTAAAAAATGGAATTGGATAAAGTACTGAAAGTTTAATTCCAGTAGATGATTGGAGGAATCTGAAATTAACTTGAAAATCTTTTATGCCATAGTCTTATTGGAAACATTGAAAAAGTACTATTCTTGCTTTTTTTCTTAGACTAGAGAGAGTGTTCTGTCATCTCCTTTTTTCTTATTCTGTTCTGAAGTTTATTGCTTCAGTTATTTGTGGGAAATAACTTCCTAATGTATTTGTTTTCTTGAATTAAAGTTTTCATGTGGAGAATACAACTAAGTGTTTTGTGTTATGGTCCAAACTCTGGCTGGGAGTTGAGTTTAGAGAGGGAAAGGTGACTAAGACCAGCATGGGCATTGTGGGTGCTGCCATCTCCACCAGTGTGACAGGCCCTCAGAACCTCTTCTGCATGGCCGTGGTATTGAGCCCTTAAACTCTGATTTTGGGGAGGATGGGCCATCGTGGACTTCACGCAGTTTTTCTGGGTATCAGTTCTCACAAAATGTCTGCTATAATTTGTCACCATGTTGTAGTTGTTTAGAAAGTTGTGAGCAATTGGGCACCTATAAACTATTGTTATATCTTTATAACTATCTTGGGAAACGTATTGAAATGCCAATTTCTCCCCTTACCCCCAATTCTTTAATTAAAAAAAAAAATGTTTTGGAGTTGTTAGCTTATAGCTATAAATAAAAAACTCTTTTTATAAAATATTCAGAGACAAGGCAGTAGTGCTTACTTGTGATGCTAAAAGATATTTTTTCTTAAAATATTTTTTTTCTAAATCAAAATATCTTATGGAAAAGTATTTAACCTAGAAGGTATTTGTCATATTTTAATATTTTTTTTTAACAACAAAGGAGTTTGTGTAACAGTTTACCTTAACTAGAGAGATAAGGATATACTAAGCTTCGTCATAAGAAACACTGAAGTTCTGTATTCATTGGTCAAGTGAATGTGTTTTCTGTGCCAACAGATTTAGTTTCATGTGAAGAAAATGAAAACACAAACGAAACAAGGGACTAGAATCAATAATAAGAAAGTCAGGCATAGAAATAAGGATATAACCAATAAGTTTGTGCAAGCGCTAAAATCCCCAGGGACAGGGGAGAAAGGATCTAGAACATTGTGGGGGGTGGGGGGGTGCTTTAAGGATTGACTGCTATTTGTACTGAGGAGATTACAACTGAGAGAAACACATGACAGCAAAATGTGAGGTCCTTGACAAGCATTCCCCCTTCCTACCAAAAAGACTTTGACTTGTCTCCTGAGCAAGATATCTGCCCTTCTTTATAGTCAACTGAGAAGAGGCACGGGTCTGGTCTATTTCTGCTTGAAAATGATTGTGTTCTTTGCATATTAAGTATTTCAGGAAAATAGGTCTGATTGCTACAAGACGTGTGTTTCCCTCACCACGTTAGCTCTGGTCCTCAGAGGCCGCCGGGCCTTCTCCACACTGGGCTCAGCTGCCTGGTGAACCGTGGGTCCCGTGTACTTGTCAACACCAGGTTCCTGTGTGTGGGTGGAAGCCATAGCCAGTTTCTGGGCCTGTATATATCACATAATTCTTATAATTCTGTAACTGTATGGCAGTGTTATGCCAAAAATGTATAAACAGCAATAGGTTCTGTTGCTTACTGCCGTATTTTAAAATACTATTTCTAAGATAATAGAGTTAGAGTTCTTTTAGAGTAATTATTTTTCAATAACTCTTGCCAAATATACATCCTGTAAAACTTATAAAAGCCACTTTATCTGAGGTCAGATTTTTAGCATTGTGCTAGAGTACATGATGATGATTTTGCGCCATTAAAATATTTTTAATGAGCTAGAAAAAAGTGACTTGCTGTTTTCCTATGGGTAAACATATATTTTATATGATTAACATATGAGATACATTATTTTCTTTTACCCTCAAAATAAATATTTCATTGTGAAGAGTGAAGTCCTACTTATATATGAAGTTATTTTTATTGTGAGATTTTTTACAGGGCAGACCACAGGTGTAAATACTTGGATGTTTACTGTTCTCTCTTTTTTACTTTTCTATATTGCAAAGTTTTAAATGTGTTTTTCATACAGATGAATGAATATGAATAGCTAATAGATTTTTTTCCCATTTAAGCGGCTAATGTTTTTAATAAGTCAACTTTTTATTTTAAAAAATGCAATTGGTGGCTAGGTGCAATGGCTCATGCCTGCAATTTCAGCACTTTGGAAGTTTGAGGCAGGAGGATCGCTTGAGCCCAGCCTGGGCAACATAGTGAAACCTTGTTGCTGCAAAAATTAAACAAAACAAAACAAAATAAAACTAGCCAGTTATGGTGGCACACACCTGTAGTCCCAGCTACTCAGGAGGCAGAAGAGAAAGGATCACCTGAGCCCAGTAGGTTGAGGCTGTGGCGAGCCATGATAGCACCACTGCACTCCAACCTGGGCAACAGAGTGAGTCCCCAGACCCAAAAAAAAAAAAAAAAAAAAAAACGAAAAAAGAAAAAACGAAAGAAAAAGAACACAGAAAGAAAAGTGCAATTGTGAGATGAAAGTGAGGAGGTCACGCTAAGAACCATAGGACCCTGTGACAAAATGAGAAACAGTGTGACATCTGAACCTGGTAATATTCTCCATACACAGGAAGAAAGGATGACAGAAACAAATGAGAGTTCTGGTAAAAGGACGAAGTGCATTGTGTGTAATCGAGAAACTGACAGAGAGAAACAGCCTTGGTGACCGAGCGTGATTTTAGCTCAGCCTTTGGATGAATTTTTTAGTGGAGAGAGGAGCGCATATGCCATCACTGTCACAGGAAAAGATGGACACATCCTGGTAATAGAAAGTAGAAGTGTTGTCTCTTCCCCACAGATTTGAGGTCTGAAGGCAATGGAACATCTTAAGAAAACAGAGATTCTAGGGATAATGAGAAATGCAGAAGCAAGTCTGAGTGTTCTGGAGGAATGAAGGTCTTAATTTGGGAGAGATTAAAACTCTGGAGATAAGAGCCAGACTATTTCCTTACTTAAACCTCCATTGTATGCTTGTAGGCACGCTAGGACTCAAGGCTGGAGGGAGGCCAACTTTGGGGGACTCTTGACAGGCATGTTGGCTACTCTGGGATGATTTCAGGCTTTGGTGATAGAGACTGAGTGGTCAGACTAATACAGGGACATATGAGCATTACCATGTCTTGAGGTCATTGCCGTGAATGTGTAGGATTAATTGGAAGAACATTTTAAAATAGGGTACCAAGGGATAGATTAGAGGATGGCATGGATTTGACTTAAATACTCAGGAAAATTGGGCTAATTAATTTTGCCATGATAATGAGCATTTTTCTGTTTATTGCCCATTCAACCTGACCAAAGAATACACAAATATTTTCTTCTCAAATGGCATATTTTGTTGTGATTGAAGTAGCTGGCTTTATCTGCTCTCAGACTTGACTGAGAGGGAGAGACGAGAGGAAGAAGGAATCCAGAAAGAGACGTGGACCAGGTGAGCCACCTGTGAGGGGGACCATTAGCCTTGGAGCAGGAAATGGGCTGGCACTTGGAGGCATGATTCTACTGCTGTGAGGCAAGATGTTCAAGAGAATGCCTTTAAGGGGGAAAGTAAGGGCAGAGGGACATTTTGTTTCGTGGGTAGACTGTAGGTTTTGAGCCCGATGGCCTGGTGCAAATGGCAATGCTATCAGTTACACTTAGCTGTGTAGCCCTGAGCGAGCTATGTGAAGTCACAGTGTGGCAGGATGCGGCAAATGCTCAAATATATTTCTTGTATGATTGAGTGAATAAACACAGAAACACATGTAGCTGGTTCGGGATTAGCAGTTGGCCTCACCTGGGCTGATTGAATATCTCCCACTAGCGCAGCGGCGGCGGGGGGGGGGGGATGTATGGGGGAGTGGGGAGATGGTAGCAGTTAGAGGTATTTAGAGGTATTTCCTTTTGAGAGGCAAATTGCAACTTTAAAGGTCCAGCCCGGTGACCACCAGACAGGTTTTGTTTAAGAAAGGCCAAGTGGCCAGAGACTGGCCATCTCATGGAAATGCAAAAGAGTAACTAATTCACAGACTTATCCAAAACCCCCCTTCTAAAGTTGACAGTTTACAAGCCTGCAGTTCCTGGAAACCATTT
>CAUYQG010241930.1:0-26141 GCA_963574415.1 Tarsius wallacei | reverse complement strand
TCCTCAATGTCCAAAATTCCATTATAAGCAAAATATCACTGCAATAAAATAGTTGGTTCCAATGCTACACTATTTAATATGAAGTGATTAGCTTTTCACTATTTCGTTAAAAAGCATGGTCAAGATGCTGGTAGGTGATTCGCAAGATGCCTCCGAGTGCAAAGGGCTAAGTAATCAGCTCAGAGTGAGGGAAGAGGGCCTGTGAAAAATGGGATACTGGAATATCAGAATTGATTCCTTTCTGCTGCTTAGTCAGTGATGATGGCCTAGAATCATCATCCCTGGCAGGAATATGAGATCCAACAATTTTGAACAGGGCTTAAAACAAAGAGGTTCAGAACCTTAAATCTTTATTTCAGAAGAAATGATCAATTTTACTAGCTAGAGTGAAGCTTTAAAGTAGGTGAAATACTTGACACCTGTGAGAGAGAGAGAGACAGACAGATAGACACTGGCCTACCATAGGCTAACAGCACAGTCTCAAAGGCCCATCCTTCCCAAAGAGTTCATCATCCAAGAACATTAAAACTACTGAGATTTAAGCACACCTTCACTGATATGATTACTGAATTTGTTCAAGCTCTCTCAAACTTCCAGTAATTGAGAGAAAGGTATGGTATAAGAAATTATTTGTTGTCAGTCCAAAGCTCGTTCGTCCTTATTGGGTGTTTTCCATTGGAAAATTCTCACCACCACTAACCTTAATAGTCTAAGAAATCATGGAAATCAGATTTTTTTTTTTGCTATGCATTGATTTAGAAAGGGGTATTCGACCAGCTCCGCCCAGTAAGACTTGAGGAAGTTGACTGCAGGGCCTCTAGGTACGATTAGGTGGTTTCTTCTTCCTCTGGATATTCTAGTATTTTGAATGTGACTCCTGGAAACACACAAGCATCCAATGACCATGAGAGGACAAGCCAACGAAGAAAGCTGACAGACTTGGGATGGTAGAAGGGAAAGACATAGACTATCCTTTAGGTTAAGTCTGAACCAACCTGGAACCATCACACCTTAGTCTTTTTTACGTGAGAGAATATATTTTTTCCTCTGTTTTAACTTAGCTGAGGTTTTGTTTGGTTGGTTGGTTATTTGTTGCAAATCCCATCTTAACTGAGGGGACCGTAGGAGCAAGTTCCTATTCCAGCTAATCACAACTTTCTCTTGTTGTCTGCTTTATTTGTCCTATCAAGCAAGGCAGTTTTAACACAGCCCTGGTGTAAGTGTTATAATGCATGTCCAATTATTGTCATATACATACATAGCTATCTGTGGTTGTCAACCTCCCTGAACATCAAGATCACAAATATAAGTTCTGTGTATGGTGGAAGCAGGAGTTTTGAAGAAAGAGAGGTGTATAATACAAAGTACAAAGATAGCCTCTTGAGGATACACAGATTAAAAAAATCTCATGAAGGAAGAATAGGAAAACAGATGTATTTCAAAACAGATCATCTCTCATGAGCTTTAAGATGACTAGGATTTGCTTTCAAATAGTAGGACATGAAAACAATGTTTCATGTGGAATATACTTTCTGACTTAAAAATAGCACTTGCAAGCCGGGCTCGGTGGCTCAGCCTGTAATCCCGCGCCTTGGGAGGCTGAGGTGAGCGGATTGCCTGAGCCCGCAGGTTCGAGACCCGCCTGGGCAGCTTGGTGAGACCTCATCTCTACAATAAATCAAAAATTAGCCGGGCGTGGTAGCGCGCGCCTGTAATTCCAGCTACTCGGAAGGCTGAGGCGGAAGGATCGCCAGAGCCCAGCAGGTCGAGGCTGTGGTGGCCGGGAGTGGCCACTGCACTCCAGTCTGAGCGACAGAGTGAGACTCCAACTCAAAACAAAAACAAAAACAAAAAAAATAGCACTTGCAAAACTTGCTCATTTCATTTGCAGATTGTTAATAGCAAAATTCAACTGGAGCATCTTTAAAATGCTCTGAAAGTGTCCCCTAAAAGTATTACCACTCAAAGTTTTGTTTTATAAAATGTCAACCAAAAATTCTATATAAGGCCAAATCAGATAAGTTAGCAAAGATATAACTAAATTCAGAAGAAAAATTACCAGTCCTGAAGAAAAAAGAAAATTCTGGCCAGGCTCGGTGGCTCAGCCTGTAATCCCTGCACTTTGGAAGGCTGAGGCAAGTGGATTGCCTGAGCCCGCGGGTTCGAGACCAGATCGGGCAATTTGGCGAGACCTTGGTTCTACAATAAATAAAAAATTTTTTAAAAATTAGTCAGGCGTGGTAGTGCGCACCTATAGTTCCAGCTACTTGGAAGACTGAGGCGGAAGGATTGCCAGAACCCTGCAGGTTGCTGCTGGGATGGCTGTGAGTATGCCACTGCACTCTAGCCTAGGCAAAAAGTGAGACTCCAACTCAAAAAAAGAAAATCCTAAAATGGCCATTTGCCTACAAACACTATAAAAATCAAAGTCTAAACTACATTAGAGTTTTGATATAATTCTATATTTTTACCCTAAATATTATTTTTAAAAATCAGAGGTTTTCATAAGCAATGGTGCATAAATATTGTGTATTTTACTACAAAGAATACAGCTTGGAGGTCCTCCTATGGAATCATGGCATAGTTCCCCAACTGCTGCTGCAAAACGCAGTTTAAACAATTTGAAAGTTTTTCACAATGAATATCCTTCAAAGGGATGTCCAATACACATGGCTTACATTACATGTGGGGAAGAACTGCAGAACAGAAAGCAGCGCAGACAGGAAACACAGAAAGAATTAAGATGAGTGGGTCAGGCGTTCTTGAAAACAATGGAGAGATGCCATCAAGTGGCTGAAGAAGGAATTCAAGTGGGAATTGATTCTCCCAGACATTGCCATCTGGTGGCCAAAATTGAGAATAATTTTAGGCTGGTAAAATACAATGTGAGTACTGACTGGTCTTTCATGCTGCCCTTAATTTAAGGCTTGATAGCTCCTCATTGCCATGAAGAGAGTAAATTCCATTAACAATCTTTAAGCACCACTTAAAGTACTGACAGAACCATAAGGGATATTAACAACAGAGTATTCGTCAAGTTGTTACACTTGGCTTAATAAATGTTTTTAGGAATTCTTTTCCATAACAAATTCAAATTGAGTTATATTTACAACTATATTTAACTATGAAGCTATAATTTTTTAAATTAACTCACCACATTTTTATTTTTCCTTTCCTTATCCACTGGCAGTCTAATGGCAAGATCGTAGTTTATCGCTATTGTTCTCATTTTGTTTTATTATTTTATTTATTCATTCATTTATTTATGTCTTCAAAAATTATGTCTGGATCATCTTTATGGGACTGTGCACTGATCTAGACAATAGTTATACAATGGTGAGCAAAAAAGACATACACCTGTCCTTAAGAAGCATATCATCTAGTGCAGGCAATAAATACTCGAAGAAAAGCATTGGTTTATTCATTCAAAATCTATGTACTGAGCATACACTACGGCATATGCCTTGTTCAGGGGTGTATTAGCAAACAAAACAGACAAGGATTCCTACCCACAAGAAGTGCTTTGAAGTATAAAAAAGGATGTGAATAAAAATTGAGACAGGGATCTTCTCTAGGAAAGTGACACATAAGTTTTTTTAAAATTTATTTTATTATAAATATGTGGGGTACAAGTCAGGATTAGGTACATAAGTAGTCCACGTGCAGGTGAAGTTTGGGCCTCCAACTGGTCCTTACTTTTCCTGGTTTAGAATCAGGCACCTTAGTGATGTTACATGACCCTCCTCCCTCCCCTGGCAGTGTCCTATTACTGTCTATCTCTCTCATAGTATTGTGATAAATGTTCAGGACCCACTTATGAGTAAGCATATGTGGTATTCATTTATTTGTATCAGTGATAGATCACTGAGTATGATGGAAGCTAAATCCATCCAATTTGCTGCGAAGCCCATAATTTTGTCCTTCTTTATGGCTGTGTAATATTCCATCGTGTATATGTACCACATCTTCTTTATCCAGTCCACTTTTGATGGGCAGCAGGGTCAGTTCCATGTTTTTTCTATAGTAAACAGTGTGGCAATAAACATTTGCTAACTGTATATCTGACAAAGGCCTAACATCCAGGATCTAGAAGGAATGCAAATGAGTTGGGGGGAAAACCCCTATTAAAAGTGGGCAAAAGACATAGACGCTTCTCAAAAGAAAACATACGAACAGCCAACAGATATATAAAAAAATGCTCAGTCTCACTAATCATCAGAGAAATGCAAAATCAAAACCACATGGAGATACCAACTAACTCCAGTCAGGACGCCATCATCAATAAATCAAAAAACAACAGATGCTAGCGCAGGTGAGGAGAAAAGGAAAAACTTCCACATTGTTGGTGGGAGTGCAAACTAGTTCGACCTCTATGGAAAACAGTGTGTATAGCGATTCAAAAAAAAAAAAACAAACCCTAGAAATTGACCTTCCATACAACCCAGCAATTCCCCTTCTGGGAATATACCCAGAGGAACTCATATCATTCTACAAAAAAGATACTGACATACTTGCTTTGATGTGATATGTGAGAAGGAGCCAGTGGACAGAAGAGGGAACAGAATTGCAGGTCCATATGCACAGATCCTACGTTTGGGGGAAAAGACGGAGTAGCTGGAGGAAAATGAATAAGGGGGAGTGTGATATGACCTGGGGTCGGAGATAGGAGGGGGCAGGTCATTGTAGCATGGTGTAGGTCATGGAAAAGAGTTTGATTTTCAGTCTAAGAGCAATAAGGAGCCATCAAAGGGGTATAGTCACATGAGTAACATGATTTACATTGTTCCAAAAAGATCAGAACAACTGCTATTTGGACGATGATAGAGAGATGGATGGGTGGGAGAACAAGAGAGGTTGTTCTTGCACTTTTAGAGAAAGTTTCCTTTTATTGTTCTTCTAAGAGAAAAATGAGTTTGATAACAACCTACTGAAGTCATCTCCCAGCGTCCTGCCAGATTCATAAATAGTGGTGGATGACATGTTTGACCTGCAAATATTCCTGATTTACATTCCTGTGCTCAGGAAATCAAAAAGAGCAAAGATTGATGATCATCCTGCCTCACTCACCAGTTACAATTCTTCACTTCCTCATCTGAACTGCCCCATCATGGCACTAATCTTACCCTCTGATAAATTAACTTGGTTCTTTTGTGCTCATCTTCTCTATAAGACTAAATACTTATATCTTCCCCATTTTTTGCAGTTCCACAATGCTGCCCTTTTTACTTGGGGGAGCTTTATAATAAGTGTTTATTTAACTAAATAAAAATGGAAGTTTGATGTTAATTGGTTATGCCACAAAATTTGGACTATAAAATTAGTCTTTTCACTTCCATAGGAAAAATTTAGATCCAAGCTAATATGTTTTGAGATTTTTTAAAAATGTTTTCTAACTATGGCCAGTTGAAGTAGAATATATGCTTTCTCATAAAAATCTTCTGCTCAGCTCTTCAGACAAGGTGGATGCAGCATCTTAGGGTAACAAAATGATATTTTTTGGACTTTTATTTGACATTCTGGGTTCTCCTCTTTTCCTATAAAGCCATGGCACTGTTTACCTGATATTGACTTTGCTTTCTTCACATTTCTGAAAATGATAACTTACGATACCAACTTATGTTTCAATAAGCCCCACATCAACACAGAACAGTGTCATGAAAGGTACTCTCCAGGAAAAACGTATTTCTTTGTGAAATTGTGCAATTTCTTTGGGAGCAGGATGTAGTAATTAAGACTCCCTGCATCCATGGGGATAGGCGGAGTCATATCTCGCTGGAAGTAGATCCAACAGTGGAGAAACGGCCCTCAAAATAATGCAGAGATCCTGTTTGTTATGGAACTTCCCTGAGTCCTTCACTCCAAATCTGATTCCACATCCTTTGGGCTCCCACAGCACTATGGACTTACCTGTTAAGAATTACACTTGAACCGTGCCCTACAGAGTAATGGACTATTCTATATGTCTGTCTCTTTAATAAAATGTAAGACTGGGAGGGAAGTTTTTCATTTATTGTTGCATGTCTCACATCTGAGTCATTGTAAGATGTTCAACACATGTTTAATGGATGAAGGAAAAATGAATTTCAGTACAGGTTGAAAAGTTCTGCTGACTCAAAGACAAATGTCGACTTTACAGTGAGCAAGAAACCACACATTATGTCAGTAATTCTCAACCAGGGGCACTTTTGCTTTCCTGGAACATTTGGCAATATCTGAAGACATTTTTAGTTGTCATAATTGGGAATGTATGTGTACTACTGTCATCTAGTTGATGGAGGCTAGAAATGCTGCTAACCATTATACAACACACAGGACAGCCCCTTATAACAAATCATTTTATGGCCAAAAATATCACTAGTGACAAGGTTGGGACATCTAACTTCAGGTTAAAGTTTCCATTGCTCATCACACATATTAAAATGGAACGACTGCCCCTAAATGTATCCCACTAGAACTGTTTTTGTACTACCATTATGAAAAATAGTATGGAAGTATCTAAAAAAATTAGAAATAGAACTATCATATGATCCAGCAATCTCACTTCTGGGTATATACCCAAAGGCGATGGAATTAGTATGTCAAAGAGATGTCTGCAATCTCATGTTCAGTGCAGTAAAATTTATAATAGCCAAGACAGGAATCAACCTAAGTGTCCATCAGTGGCTAAACGGATAAAAAAAAAACATGGTATATATACACAATGAAATACTATGCAGCTTTAAAAGGGAACAAAACTCTGTCATTTGTGACAACATGAATGAAATGGGGGGACATTATTTTAAGTGAGATAAACCAGGCACAGGAAGACAAATACCACATGATTTCACTTACATGTGAATTCAAAAAACACTGAAGTCACAGAAGCAAATAGTAGAACTGTGGTTACCAGGGGCTAGGGAGCTGGGGAGATGGTGGTCAAAGAATACAACATTTCAGTTACATGGGAGTAATAAGTTCAGGAAATCTATTGTATAACATGATGACTACAGTTAATAGCAACATATTTTAAATTTGAAAATTGCTAAAAAAATTGTAAATGGTCTCACCACAAAAAAGAATAAGTATGTGAGATAGTGCATATGTTAATTAGCTTGATTTAGCCACTTCACAATGTATTTTTAAAACATAATGTCATACATGATAGACACACTTTTTATTTGTCAATTGGAAATCAAAGTATTTTTTAAAACTTAAGTTTTATCCAAAATCCAGTTTTGGATTCTGCTGATTATGAGCTACAAAAACATTATTTATTATAAAGAAATTTTATGGTGAAATTTTATTAAAATGTTAATTCAATGTATAAGTGCATGAATTATGCTTTTATTCCATTTCTAATATGTAAATATTTACTCATTATGTAAAGGTTGAATGCAAAAGCACTTTAACAATCTGGTTTTGTACATATTTAGATAGTTTGGATAAACTTTATGTGTACGTGATAAGATTAAATGTCATGCAGCCTCTTGGGGCAGAAGTAGTAAGGGCAATGCTAGAAAAGAGAGTAGAAGAAAAATAAAGATAAGAGGAAAGAAGACACATGGTCCCTTCTTACCTTTCCTCCAGATGAGGATGATGGCTAAAGTTTTCCAAATATCAAAAGCTAGCCACTATCTCTTTCACAGACAGCTTCATTCCAGCAAAACCACATCCAGTTTTGGATTCTGCTGATTTCTGTAGTCGTGGAATCATTTCCTTCCTTTAACCAGCCCAACCTGGTCACAGAAGGAATGTATCTAAGTCCCTATAGCTACCACTAATCCATTACTGGGTCATCTCTTAGCAAACATGACCAAAGTCTAATACCGTGACCATCTCTGTTCATTTCTGCATTCCTTGTATGTCTAAACTATCTTGCTTTTATAAATGGTAACTTTTTTTACTAATTTTTAATGCCCATTCTTATTAATTTTTAACTAATTTTTAAATGCCTATTTTTAAAAAATGCTGCATCGTTAATCACTGCGGTGTCCTGTACTAGGAAACAAAAGTAAATGAAAATTTAAAAAGAATCCTTTAAATCCACCATGAAAAATCTTTTATAAGATAGTGATTCACCCTAACACCCATTGGCTGGCCAAGCATCCAACCATTCTACCTGCCTTTGCAAACACCAACTATCTCTTCATAAACCATTTCTTCATCTATACTCTCCATGTAATTCTGCTAAAACAGCCTATTAACATGAAACATCAGTTAGTATAAAAGACATACGCTATATACAAATGGAAGCAAAAAGAAGAGGCAAAGCCTTGACAATACTATTTTGCCTGATGATCTTAAATTCTACTCTGGTTTATTTCTTGAGTCTTTTTGAACTGTGTTTTTAAGCATGAGTAAAAGCATACTTTTGCCACCTACAAAATGTCAATTTCTGGTTCTTGGGACGCTGGGCAAGTCTTTTATTCTGTGCCAGCCTTCATTTTTCTTATGTGTAAAATGATGGGTCTCTATATGTCAACTTCAGTTGTAAAAACCCTATAAGGTTATTATTCTGAGTAAACTCATAATATAAATCTCCTTTCTCCTGGAACAAAGCCAACTCTGCTTCTTGCTTCTTATAGACAGCTGTTGCCACAATTATCTTGTTTTCGAAAATGAATGATCTACAGCCAACCAAGAGTGAGTGGTTAAATCAAAAGGAAAAAAAAAAACCTATTTATTGCCTCTCCTTTGATCTCCTTCCAAGATTTGAGACGTGACATGTTCAATCAGGATTTCAGCCCCTCTGAAGGCCATTCTGCCTCTTTTCTCTTTTATTCAGAAGTATGGTGACCATGAATGCAGAAAAGAGAGAAAAAGTAGGAAATAACTTTCAGAGTTACAAATGTCCAACATATAATTTGAGAACATCTTTCAAGGAGAAAATGGAGTTGGAATTCAGAGGCTGTTTCTGCTGATAATGTTTTCATGGCTGAAGTCACTGTGTATTAATTAGTAAACATAGTTGCCCTCTCATTTCATTATAGTCCGAACATCCATGTACTACAGCTCTTTCCTCTGGCAGTACTGTGTCCATTTACTACTACAGGAGCACTATTCCTTTTCTTACTGAGCACCAACTATAGGTACACCGTAGTGAAGAACGCTGACCATCAGGGACCACCCGGTCTGGTATAGAAAGGGGCTTTATACAAATCTTTTTAATAAACTGTGTTGACAGCTGCAGAAGAGGAGCTATGGAGAAGAAAGAGATGGACTCTTTGGGTGGTTATGGGGAGGTTTTACAATGGAGGTGGTATTTGTACCTCATCTTGAAGAATGAAAAGTTCATCAAGTAGACAAGGTAAGGGAAAACATTTCAGGTAGAGAGAGTAGTGCATGCCAGGCATGCCAATATACATGACACAAGGTCTAGAAATAATATGACTGAACCAAAACAAAAGGTGTGTGCAAGAACAGATGCCATGTATAAGACTACGGTGATAGCAGTGGGCTAGCAATGGAGGCCCTTGTAAGGAAGGTTAAGGAATCTGTGCTTTATCTTACAGGTTCATGTGACTTTTGAGGACCTGGAGAAGCAAATAAAATACTATTTCACAAAGTATATTCCACAGAACATTGGCTCTCTCTGTACTCTTCCAAAAAAGATAAATAAATAAAAGTTGATTGGTAAAATTTAGGAAAAGTTATGTATTAAAACATCCTCTTGAATATTCATAATGTATAAATCCTAAAAACTGAGAAATTTTGCAATGAAGAATCACGCTTAACATGACTTAACCCAGCACTTCCCAAATGTACCATCTTTAACATCATGCAGAATGAGCATTTGCAGAGCATTCTGGGAAATGTCTTGTAATACAAGTAGTTTGCCATGCATAGAAGAGTTGTCTTAATTCTAAAGTAAGAGAGGAAAACAGTTAGGAAAGGACTTTAACAGCACAGCTAAAGATGATGAGGCTGCAAATTGATAAGAAAGCAAAAGAGAAGGGCTCTCAGATAAAGAATATTTAGGGAAGAGAATTGAGAAAACATGATAAATGTCTGATGGGAGGTGGGTACATTGTAAGAAAAAGGGAGGAGGTGATGGACCCTCGGTTATCAAATGGTAACTTAGGGGATGGTGGGATCATTTGACAGAAGAGAGAAAATGCAGGAAGAGCAGGTTGGGAGAAAAATAATGATTTCAGAGCTGGTATGATGAAAATCTTTATGCTATGGGTTCAATGGCTGGTCAATTAAAATAATGTGATAGTGAGAACCCAAACATCATAGAGAAAATAATTTTCAATATAATAGCAAAGGCTGACTGAGCTGTTTAAGATATATTTTTAGAAATATTTATATATACAATTATTTAAAGTAAATTGATTTATACCAAGAGATGTTGTATATTTATAGTTCTTCTAAGGGAAATATTTTTATAAAGCCAGTAATCACAAATGAATATATCTTTGTACTAAGTCTGTACTTCCATGGACACTGATTTTTAAAGCTGAGACAAGCAGAGTGCTAGCAGAGATTTTGATAATTTCATCTTATAGTTAGTATCCCTCCATTATAGCTGATATCTTGAAACTGTTTTTCACCTACAGTCTAATTGGTTCACATCCTAAGAATAAAGTGATTTTTTTTTTTTTAGTTGGAGTCTCACTCTTGTCACCCAGGCTGGAGTGCAGTGGCATGCTCATGGTCACTGCAGCCTTGATCTGCTGGGTTTAGGCAATCCTTCCACCTCAGCCTTCCAAGTACCTGGAAATACAGATGCACACCACCATGCCTGGTTATAAAGTGATATTTTTAAATAAGATATGTAAAACTGGGATAGGGAGATATTTGGTAACTATGTGTTAAATTGCTCTGTGAGATTATTTACTTATACTCATTCAGTAAGTATTTATGCCTCAAGAACCAACATCTGAAGATTTTCACCATCTAGAAAGCATCAGGACCTACATTTTCCAAGAACTGTATTTTATTTTAATACCATAAGTGGTATTGCTCAGCACAACGAAAGCAAGTAAAGGTTGACATTATGAAAATGAAAATACTCAAAGATCTAAAACTTTGTAAATACATTTTCTAGGTAAACTACATGGCACTTGTGTATGTACCAGGCACTATGCTCAGTTCTTTGGACGTATTGACTCATTTAATACTTAAAGTAACATTATCAAATGGAGGCTGTTGTTAGCCTCACTTTACAGAAGGAGAAACTGAGATTAAGAGGGTTTTCAAGTTCATACTGTGGGTGGCAAAGCTGGATCTTGAACCCAAGCAGCCTGGCTTTTAATCCTTGGACCACGCCTCTTTTGCAGTTGTTTTGCACTGACCTTTCAAGACCCACCATCCCCATGAATCCTATTTATTATAGGGAGAACAATCTACCTATCATGCAGATTGTGTGCATTATTGAGAATAAGTTTCCTCATCACTTCTTATTTTCCTATTCCAAATAAACAGCATGTGATGATGATTACTGGGTATTCGCTTGTGGAATCTTCATTTTGAATTTATACCCCTCAAAATAATGCCCCTATTTTTAACTACTATGTCAATACTTTAAAATACACTGATGTATTAAAGTAACATTTTCCTGTGTGATTATTGACCACCAAGTACTGTGACAGTGCATGGGTGCTTTATATGCATAGCATCGTGACTCTTCCTAACATCCACAACATATATCACAAATATAGGATCTGAGACCCAAAGACATCAAGAAATTTATCTGATCTTAGTATCCTGAAAGTTACCCTCTTAAGAATTATGAACTACTTACTCTTTGGGGGATCATAATGGATTGCAACATTAATTTATTAGTGGTAATCGTAGTTGAGTATGTAATCTTTTCTATCTTATTTTAAAACTTTAAAGATAACTGGAAAGATAAAAATCACTAATAGTCTCACAATTATTCCTGACTACCATTATTTTAAGACTTTTTTGTGTCTTCTATTTGAAACTATTATAACCTTGATTTTCATTTAACGTTATACATGCTTTCATAATTATCATTTAATAGCTTTATCTTATTTCATTTAGTTAACATAATTTAGTTAACTTTCTGTCAACTAAAAAATACACTTACACTTAAAAAAATACATTGTAAATGTTATCGTGACCAAATTTGTACAAATATGTTTTCTCTTCTTTTGAGTTAATTCCAAGATTGAATTTCAAAAGTGAGAAGACAGTCCAAAGACTGTTTATTTTGCTTGAAATGCACTTCCAAGACCACAAGAAAGGAAAATCCCAAAAGATAAGTCTCATGGAGACTTGTGAGTCTACCACAATATCTTTCATCTTCCAGTTCTCTGAGTCATAGTTCTCAAGGCTTTATCACAGTTCTCCATGGAAATGTCAGTTAACACGGGATATGTTTACAAGGATACATCCCTTAAGCATAAGGGATCTCATCTTATTTACCTTTATATCTTCTACAGCACAGAGGTTGTTCTGCATAGAGAAGAGAAGCAACGCTGCGTGTTGATTCTGGAATAATCATAGCAAGTCCAGGTACAAGGTGTCCATGAATATGCACAAGGGCCACAGAATCAACTGAAGAGATAATCACCTCTGATCTCAAATACCCAGACACTCTCACCTGTTCTCATTCTAATTATCCTCACCCCCTGCTGTAGCCCACACAATTAGTGTGATTTACCTTTGACCCAATCTTTGTTAAGGTTCTGAAATAAAATAAGAAGGAAAAGAAAAAGTGACAAAGAAAAGGGCAGCAGCTGAGAATGAAAAATGCATTATGGAAAGATGTTCCCCTCTCAGAAAATGGAGAAGAGAATTCATATTGACAAAAGCAGGCTGTACCGCCCCGACTATCTATACCATCTGATGCAACCTGGTACCTAAAATGAATGATGAGAACACTTAAATATATACACTTTTTATTTGTCAATTATACCTAATAAAGCTAAGGAGAATGAATAATGTTCCAGTCACATTAAGTGGCCCAAAGAGAAGTCCCTGAATCAGCATTTTTAAATACTCTTTTTAACTGGAAACAAAAGATTCAACTTAATAGATGAGGCTGTACCGTGTGTGGTCTCCCTTCTGTGAGCTTTGCACACATTCACTTATATGATCCTTCCAAAGCCCATGTGAAGTGGGAACCACTGTCACCCATTTTTCAGGTACGAAAACCAGGGCTAGGGAGTTCTAGGTAACTTGCTCAAAATCATCCTTAATCAGAGTCTAAGAATCCAGACAGGTGTAATTCTAGGCTGCACACAGATTCAGCATGCCACTCTGTCTTCTCTTACCTTATACAACCATTTCATCTTCCATATCCCAAAGCAGAGTATTTCTGTCATAAGATACATTTTGAAAATCTGCTTAATGCTAAATTAAAGAAAAAATTCTTAGAAGTGTGTTGGTCGTGTGTGGGTGTATCATTTCTCATTAATACTAGAGAAAGAATGTTTTAACAAAGAAATATATTTAATTTGGATGATGGCAAAGAAAGATATTTTTATAAGTACGAAACACCCACTCAGTTCTCTTAAATCCAAGTGTGGGATTTTTAATATTTTAATAGGAATTAAAGAAAAAGATGAATTAGAACTGTCATGATGTAAAGGAAAAATATAAAGGTTAATAAAGCCATTCTTATATCTTACAAAATACATTATACATTTTTAAAATGCCAAAACTATTTTATAATTTTACATTTTAGTCCATTTTCTGATATTAACCTTAATTCCTTATGTTGCTTATTGAACTTGTTGTCCCTCTTTTTTTTTTTTTTTTTGAGTTGGAGTCTCACTCTGTCGCCCAGACTGGAGTGCAGTGGCCGCTCCCGGCCACCGCAGCCTCGACCTGCTGGGCTCCGATGATCTTTCTGCCTCAGCCTTCCAAGTAGCCGAAATTACAGGCACGCGCTACCATGCCTGACTGATTTTTTGATCTATTGTAGAGATGAGGTCTCGCTTGCCCAGGCGGGTCTCGAACCCGCGGGCTCAGACAATCCACTCACCTCAGCCTCCCAAGGCGCGGGATTACAGGCTGAGCCACCGAGCCCGGCTTGTTGTCCCTGTTATCCTTTGGAAGAGGAAATCATTTGAACACAAGATGGAACAATAAATTAATAAAGCTGATTTTTTAAAAATTTTTTGAAAATGGTGACACTTAGGGGCATGTAAGTGAATGTGTGTGCTAAATAGCCACTGCTTTATTGTCCCATCTGATTATATACACCAAGATGACCAGCATTCAAGACCTTCTGATTCCAGCTTCACTAACTTTATTTCTAATGTCTCCTTAGTCCATTACTGGTTTTCAGACATCTGTTATCACTGTAAATAAGTTATCCATGTAATCACCTTTGGAGGGAAGGAGGAGGAGGGAAGGAAGGAGGGAGGGAGGGAGTTAAGAAAGGTTTTACATTTATTATTTAAAGTGGTTTTGAGCTATTAAGATAATAAACTTGGATTGAACCTCTAGTAAGTCAGAGACTATGAATTGAATGATAGAAGTAAACAATTATAATACTAAATGCTCTCATGAAGACCTAAACATCCTAGCATGGCTATGGGAATAGAAGCTAGATCTGCTCAGAAGGACCAGAGAAGGCTTCTCAGGGAAGGTGATATTTGCACTGAACTTTAAAAGAGAAATGTAAATTAATGAGAGAAGTGAGGTTAGAGGTCGTCTCAGGCAGAGTAAACCACATGTACAAAGGAGTGAAGATGTGAAAGCACTTGGTACACTTAATGGTCAGTGACAGCAGAGAGTGTATAAGGACGTGGGCATAGGTGGAGGGTGAACCAAGATATGGGTTTTTAACTCTATAATGCAGGTATATTCCTACTATTACAAATACTTTGAATAATAAAGACACACAACATTTTGTATGTTCATATGTGAAGAGGTGGCACATTATGCGGGGGCATCCCCCCAAAAAACAGATTTATTTTTTGGAGGACAGGGCCCTTGTAATATAGGCTTCTCCCAGTAGGTGAGTGTTTTAGGAATCCATCAGCATCAGTGTACCAGCTGATTGTTAGCATTGTTGTGAGACACTGCCTTCAGCTTCAGTGAATTTTTTTTGTAGATTCTTTCAACTGCGTCTGCCCATATCATGATGGGTGATTTATGAGCACATCTGCCCACACCGCGCTGAGTATTCAGCAGTTTTTGAACAAAAACAGCATGACTCCCATGCCTCACCCTCCCTATTCATCTGATCTCTCCCCAAGTAACTTTTTTTTTTTTTTTTTGGTTTCCTAGATGAAAAAGGCCTCCAAGGGATATGTTTTGCTGATGTGAAAGAAGTGAAGCAATAAACGACTCAGCACTAAGAGTCATCAAAGCTGATCATTCAAAACTGTTTGGGGTAGTGGAAAAAGCATCTCAATAGGTGTATTGCATCAGGAGTACTTTGAAAGTGACTGAAGTTTAAACATGTAAGAATAAATACACAGTTTTTTAATAAAGAAATTCCGGAGGCTTTGGGTTCCCCCTCATATTTTCAAGGCTCAAAAAAGCACGAGCATTTCTGTCCTTAAGTTAAAAGAAAGAAATGTAAGTAGCTAGTGGAGAGCTAGGAATGTCACATCAAGCCATTAGACTGGAGAAAAGGTTAATTTTGCACACATGGCTGGGATCAGAGACTATGAACATTTTTTATCTGCTATATTCTATTACCACTGAAATGTTTTGAGGGGCACAGCAGGGGCATGGCAAGTATGTCTAGTTTAAGAGAAAAACTGAACACATTTCTCCTCCAAGTCAGTGAACCATGGCCAAAATTTCAGCACCTGCACAGAGCAACAGAGCAGAATAATCTCATTTGAAGGAAAAGTCTGCATTTTCTCTGGAGGTTGAAACCTCTTTATAAAGAGTAAGACTCATCATCAGCCAGTGAGCTGGGAGGGTGGGATATAGGACAAAAAGAAAAGTATTCTTTTATATCTGAAGTAAAATGTTTAAAGTGAGTTACAACCTACATTCTTATAGCATGAAAAAGAACTGGAAACATGGAAGTGAATGATACTCTCTATTTGACAAATAGGGAAAACACTCAACTGCTTGAGCAGGAATGTAACAAGGTCCTTGATTCACTCAAAAAATATCACATGTGTATATTTTTGCCTAAAATTCCCTGCGGATTTTGGTGGCTCTAAATGGTCAACAATAGAACCTCTTTAATGACGGCAGAATAGCAGGTCAGGGCTGATTCAGAGATGCTCAAGTTTCATATTTAAATCCCTGGTTCACTTTTATTATATTACTAAACAGAGTAGAATGAATATGCATATGTCTCATCTCTATATGAGTTTTCCTAGTATGAACACCAAGGGCGAAAGTCAAGTGTCTTAGTCTAACTCATTCTGTTTAGTACTGAAATTCTACAGCTCCAGCCCAGTCCTTTTCTCAGAACTGTTCTTTTATTCAACATGTAGTCATTAAGTTAATGCCATTTCTCTGCTTACAATTTTCCAACTGTTTTACCCCACACTCAGAATATGTTCCAAACCCTTATATGGTTTATGTAACCTGGCTCCTGCTCAGTGGACTCACCCTACACAACTCCCCTTCATGTTCAAGCAAGCCTATGTCCAAAACACCAAGTTTCCCTGAATCTGCATCACATGCTTCTTTTAAGCTGGTCTCAGTTCAACTATCGCCTTTTGTGGTAGCCAGTTTTCAAGATGTCTCCTAATAGCCCTTATCTCCTGGTGTTCACACTCTGAAATAGTCTCCTCCCACATGGTATCAGCATTAATCTGTGTGACCAATAGAAGACAGTAGAGTGATAGCATGTGTCTCATGACATGTTAAAGCTAAGACATAAAATATATTGCTGTCCTGCTTTGCTGTCTTGAATAATTTGTTTTGTGGGAAACCAGTTAACAGGTCACAAAGACACTCACATGGGCCTTATGGAAAGATTCATGTGGGAACGAACGGAAGTCTTCTGCCAACAGGCATGTGAGTAAACTATCTTGGAGGCAAATTCTCCAGCCCAGTTGAGACTTCAAATGATGGCAACCTCCCAAAAGATCCTGAGATAGAGTTACCCAGCTAAGTAATTACTGAATACCTGTCTGCCCAAAAATTGTGTGACAGAATACATGTTTGTTTTTTTCAAACTGTTAGTCTTGGTAATAATCTGTCACACAGCATTAACAATTATACTTTCTCATCTAGCACTACCCTTATATCCAATCTAAGGAGAACCTACCCTGTCACATTTTATGAAATTATCTCATTTTATTTTCTTTCTCACACTTATGTGTAGCTTGTTATCTTGTTTTGTATATAAACTTATTTGTTTATGTATGCCATTGCCTGTCTCCTCTCGCTGGAATACAAGTTTTTGAAGGCAGAAATTTTGCCTGTTTTGCCAAGATTTATGCCTATAATTGAGTCACCTAGAGTTGATGCTCAATAAATACCTGTTGAAAGAATAGCTTACCACTCTGTGAAAATTCGATCTCATTATTTCTCTAAAGCCAAATAATACAGAATATACAGAAGATGGGTTAGTTAAATCCCTCTTCCAACTATGTTTTGAACTGAGGTAAGGATAAAAGTTTTTTTGAGTAATAACAATTGCTTAGGAAAGATTTCAGAGCAGAGAATACAGATATCTAGTAAAAGTGTACATTCTGTAGAAAAGAGAAAAGATTTTTAAACAAGAACAAATTGGGGAAATTATTAGGGGATCAGAGTTAAAGTAGGTGAGATGATCACTAGGAAAAAAAAGAAATAAAATATGTATCTTAATACAGTGGAAAAACAATTCAAACATATGTAATACAGACATTCTTCTTATTATCTTCAAATCACCTATAAGAGTTGCACCTGAGCTGTACAAAGCAGTTTTAAGAGCCTAAGGCAGGGAAAACTGCTTTATACCCAGTCACTTTCTCTATGAAATAAAACATATGTCTTTTAAAATTCTACGCAGGTACATGGTTTCAAAATTCATAAACAGATAGTCAGTGTAGTATATACAATTTCATAACCAAAAATAGAGCTAAAAGCTCCAGACACATACAGAATGCATATCTCCTATTTTCACAGCATGTATTTTTATGTGGCTTCATCCAAAGATTCAGTGAGGAAAACTGGATTTGTTTCTTGGCTTCATTTCAGGAAGTCCTTTCAGCCCCTCTGGCTTGAGTCCTGCCATCTGTACAGAGTCACAGCTGCAGCGAGTGCCTGTTTAATCACAGTGCTCTATGATGAAGCGACCTTAAACCCCACACACATACCTTCATGTACCCACAAATGCATATCAATATGGTATGACTTTAATCATGTTGCATTGGAAAGTATGTTGATATTTATGAATGTACAGAAACACATGCCAATTAATGTGTCGAATTCTGACCAAAATTTTAAAAGAAAATAAAATACAGTGTGCTCCTAAATTAGATGTGGGGGATATTTCTCATGCAGTTAGAAGATCGGTTTTGTAGGGAATTGAATAAACATAGCAGCCTTATAATTTTCAACAAGTACTAGTAATAAAATGAGTCCTAGTTGACAAACATTAAAAAGTGGGTGTGCCTCTCTTTACTTACCCTAAAATCCAAAGTTCACATTGACAAGTAATTTTCCTGTATTCAAAATTATGGAACCTATTTAACTCCCAACATTTTTCCACTGCATTTAGAGAACCAATGTTAGAAAGGGTTTCCTATTTTTTGACAACTCATTTTTTGGATTTCTCCACTGTGGATACAAACTCAGCACCAGCTCATCAGATCCATGAATAAAGGAAATGTAGACCATTCTTACAGTAACGAAAGAGATGACTTTGTGTGCTTCTGAGAGGTCATGCTAAATGAGGAACACACGTTCCTCTTATGAAGCAGAGGAGTTTCTGGCTGGGAACAAAAAAACCACCAAGGATCCACAAAGGGCTCCCAGTGGGGCCTGGCTTGGTTTGGGTAATGACTGGACTGGCAACACACCTCTGTGGAATCCTCAGTGGTAGGTGACACTATCATTCCCAGCAACCCTAGACACAAAGTCCCAAGCAGATGGAACTGAGCCATTTTTCCACTTGATGAAACAGTAACAGAAGCTGTCTCCTTGAATCAAAATACATGAAAGAAAGGGACAAACTGGGGAGTGATGAGAAGAGAAAAGGGATAAAGGTCTATTCATTCTCTATCCCTGGGGAGGCAAACTCGTGACTTTTGTCTTAGCTCTTGTGAACAGCCAGTTCAGCACTACTTACCTTATTCTTGTTGTTCCAGCTGGATAGTCAGAGACATAATTTTGGGTAACAGAGGAAATAGCTTTTCATTCAAAACTTAGAAGAGTAAGAGTTGTGCTTGAAAATAATCTTGGCATATGAATATCGCAGATAGTAAATATAAATTGAAATGACAGAGCATTCAAAAAGTGCCTGAGTGTGGAAGAAAAGTATTGTTTTTTTAAATCGTTTTTAAATATTCCATTACTAGGACATCAAGGACACAGAAGTGGTGTAGAGAGAAACTGACACTTTTAAAAATTATTACAATTTCTCCCAGCTCAATTCTAAATAATGACAAAAATAATTTTTAAACAGTTAAAAATTCAAAAATGTATACAGTAACATAAAGAGTATAAAAATGAGTCTATATATCACACAAAGCTCAAATAAACCAATATGTAATACCCACTTTTCCTAGAAAAATACCAGGTATTCATATATTCATCTGCTCATTTATAAATTTATTCACTCATTCATATATTTATTCATTTGATAAGCACTTAAGGAGCTTTGGAGATACAAAGATGAAACAGACTCAGAGGTTTATCATCTATAATAAAAAGATTAAACTCAGCTACATTCACTAAAACAGGGTCTCATGCCCATATATATCTTATTTCTAGACTGTGATGATGTCCCATTTGTAATAGGAACCATAAAAAATAGAATTTATTTGTATATTATCATATTACATATTTTATCATTTTATATGATCACATATTTATTACAGTGTTATGTTACTTACCCATAATTATGCCCTGTATAAAGAGAACTCAGATGCATGATTTTAGTAAGGCAAGTCAGAAACCAGGATCTAAACATGTGCATGGATTTGTAATATGGAAATTGTATTAAAGCATTCTTAATTCTCTAACAATAATTTTATGTGCCCAGAATACTGAATTTAAAAGAATAAATCCAAATTTGACTTGTTCTATATTTTCTTTATCAGTTATGTGTTCCGTTTCATCTATACAGCTCTTCAACAGTGGTTATTACAATAAAGTCACAATTACTGCATGTGGTATTGACAAGAAACATGACAATGTTAGACAAAAGAAAAAACTGGCCATGCCATCTGACCTCTCACCATAAATTATTTTTTCTTGTCTTCTATTCTCTTTCATTTCTTGGCATAGGACCATGGAGATAGCATTGGCAGGCCAAGTTGAAATCAATAAATGATCACTTGATAAGGTATAATTATATCCATATTTTTCCTTTTAAGGTTGTCATTAAGGATGTCAGTAAGGTTATGCATTAAGATGATTACATCAAAAGGAAGATTTATGTGACTCTAGGACCTTCACGGTGTTTACTATTAATCTACTCCCCAAAGTGCCAATTAAACATGTGGTGCCTATAATAGGCTTGGAACCCCCTAGGGGAAATAATAAATCTCTAAAAATTATGTCAAATCTCTGCACCTTTTTAACATTTGTGCCTGGGGCAAAGCCCAGGTTACTGTTCCTTATATGCATGTCTGCTGGGTATTTTGAAATGTGTTCTCTAAGCTAACCTTGATCTCCATATTGCTACCTTCACAATCTCTCAGTTACATTCCACACATTGTCCCCCAAGACCCTCCTCCCTGACTAATCCTGTATCTCTGAAATTCAGTTCCAGGCTATAGTATAGGCTATAACACGTCTTGTCTTTAAACAATTATTTGTGAATAACGTGTTTATAGATAAAATCCATTGTTTGTTTGCATGTCCTCATCTCTTACCAATGATTTCTGTATAATGTTCATTCTCCTCCCTTACAGCCATGAGTTATCCATCTTCCCAGGCTGTGCCAGTGACTCCACCCACTCCTACTGTGACAGATGTGTGCCAGACAGAGGTGGTCTTTGATTTACTATGCCTTGAAATTGAGTTCTAAATTCTCCAAGTAGATTTCAGGAGGAAGAATGTCTGCTCTACAGAAAATCTTCCTTATGCCAGGACCAGCACCGAGAATTCTGTTTTCATTTGTCATGGAGCATAGGAGTTTTCCTGAATGAGACTTAAGAGGTTCTGACTTTCTTTAAAATGAGACTGCTGGACAGTACTAGTGTCCTGTTTTCTTTTCATCACTTACACATACCTAGGGAAAGAAACAAAGGTTTCTCATATACTTATAGAAACAGTTTAAGGAAGCACCACAAGTGCCCTACTATCTTCCCTTCCTCCAGAAAATGCTGGAAAGACTAGTTAATACATCAGTTGCTACATTGCTCTCAGAGAATTTTTACAAAGGAATTCCTTAAGAGACTGTCCACTGAGAGGGCCAGAAAATGCTCATATGAAACTCTGAGGATGCTTTCTGCACTAGAAAAAGTATCATTTTCTTGAAACCATTCACTGTGTAGTGGGCATGTACTTCAGTTTACAAAACTTAGGTGTGCAAGGCATATCACTTTATTTTTCCACAATGAAAACTAATTTTTATAGTTCCTAGTCTGCTTTCTGACAGAAATATAACCTTAGGTTGTCATCCTCTTCTCTACCTCCATGATTTAACCAATTTCTTAAGGGTGTCAATGATGTTAAGACTGACTGCATACAAAGAAAGCCCTCCTGATTGAAATATTCAAAGTATTTCCTTTGAGTTTGCAAAGAAAGGCAAAGATGCCAGCTATCACCCTTTCTATTCATCCTCACTTTAGAGCTCCTAGCCCAAAGAGTAAGGCAAGGCATGTTCTCAGTCATAAGTGGGCCTTGAATATTAGTTATATTAGCACAAGGGAGGGATTGGCAGTTACTGAGCACTGCCACGGGAGGAAGGGAGGGCAAAGGGGGGGAAGCACGTAACAACACAAAGTCCCTAGTTTACTACCAGGGCCCAAGTGAGGGCCAGTTACTCATTCAAACTTCACCAGCATGCAGTCTACTTATGTAGTTAATCCTCACTTGTACCCAACATTCCTATAATAAAATAAAATTAAACAAAAACTTTAAAAATAAGATTTAAGAAAAAAGAATTTAAAAAGAAGCAGGCCAGGCACGGTGGCTCACACCTATAATTCCAGCACCTTGAGAGGCCAAGGTAGGTACATTACTTGAACCCAGAAGTTTGAGACCACCTGAGCAACACAGTAAAACCTCATCTCTACAGAAAATTTTTAAAAAAAATTAGCCGGGTGTGGTGCCACATGTAGTCCCAACTATGGGACTCTGAGACAGAAGGATTGCCTGAGTCCAGGAGGTCCAGGCTGCTGTGAGCCGTGATTGTTGTGATTATGTCACTGCACTCCAGCCTAGGTGACAGAATGAGAAAAGAAGAAAGAAGGAGAAAAATAAAAAGAAGCCACAAAATGATTTTTACTTACTATAATATGATTATGTTTGTAGACAATAAAAAAGAATCTTTCAGTAAACTATTCTATTAATACAATTAACAACATTGCTAGATATACAATAAGTGCAGGAAAATCATTTGACCTTCTATTTCTAGCAACAGAATTTTAAGTTTTTTTTCTTTAAAATAAGTAAAAGTATCACTTAGGCAGCAAAAAAAAAAAAAAAAAAAAATCACATGCCTGATCTCTATAGTGAAATTTATAAGATCTTATTGAAAGACACTAAATACTAGTTTAATAAGTGAAAATACTATATTAATGGATCAGAATATTCGATATTGCAAAAATGTTATTTGATCACAAAGTGATCCATAAATTTGATTCCAATAAAAATTACAACTGTGTGTGTGTGTGTGTGTGTGTGTGTTGTATGTCAAGCCTGACAAACTGCTAAAATATATAGGGATTTGCAAAGTTACGATAGTTATACATAATAATTAAGAAAAGGAATAATGTCATGGGACTTGACTACCAGATATCAAACCATATTATAAAGCCATATTAATAAAGATAAGCAGGTATTGGAGCCATGATTGCCAAATAAAACAACGGGACAAAACAGCCCAGAAATATGAGGGAGGACCTCCCAAAAAAACAGAATTTATAAAAAAATGTGTATTTATTCTTACATGCTTAAACTTCAGTCACCTTCAAAGAACTGTTTCATGCAATATGCCTATCAAGACATTTTTTTCCACTGCTCAAAATAGTTTTGAACTCTTCAATTTTGATGCAAGTCTCTTAGTGCTTCTGCTGTTTTTTGTTTCCCTTCTTCTACATCAGCAAAACGTTTCCCTTTGAAGACTTTTTTCATCTGGAAAACCAAAATAAAAATGTTGCTTGGGACAAATTGGGTGAATAGGGAGGGTGGGTCATGGGGATCATGCCATTTTTGGTCAAAAACTGCTGAACACTCAGCATGGTATAAGCACGTGCACTCATGAAACGGGCAAATACATTGAAAGAATCTTCGAAAAAATAATAATAATAACTGAAGCCAAATGCAGCCTCTCACAAAAAACCAGCTGGTGCAGTGATGGATTTCTAGAATACTTACCTGGTGGGTATTACAAGGGGCCTGTATTAGAAGGAGCCCATCCTCCAAAAAATAATTCCAGTTTTTTGAGGATTCCCCCCTTGTAGAATGATGAGTGCATAGACAAAATATATGAGTAAGTGTATAATGTTGATCAGTGGAGAATGAATGAACTTTTGGAAATAAATTGTACTGGAGCAACTGACTACAAAAGTGGAAAAAAAAATTCCTTCCTCAACCTTCCACACAAACTCATTTCTCATGAATCAGGCATGGAGATGGAAAAGGCAAAACTCTAGTGGCAATTTAAGATAATTTTTTTATTTGTTGCGGGGAGAAAAGTATTTCTTAAACAAGGCACAAAATAGGCAGATTATGAAGGGAAAACAATTACATAAAAAATAAAAACTTCTATCCTCAAAAGCAAGTGTGGAGTCAAAATATAAGCTACAAGTTTGGATAAGACACAACACAATCGAAGATTACTATGCAGCATATGCAAAGAATTCTATGACTCAATATGACAATGTCAGACAACATTAATAAAAAATGGGAAAAATGGACACAAATTTTACAAAAGATAAATGACTCATAAGCATATTAAAATATATTGAACTTTTTACTAATCAGAGAAGTATAAATTAAAATCATAATGAAAAACAATTCATGACCATAAGTTTGGGAAAAATTTTAATGTAGAATAATATCAGGTGATGCCATAAGTAGACAGCAAAGAGGATTTTAATCCATTCAAAGTAGGTATGTAAATGGATATAACTTCTTTAGAAAATCATGTAGAAAAAAAAGTGTAACATGTACTGGCCTATGATTCAGGAATTCTACTACTAGGTATTAATCCTGGAAAAATCTTTGCCAATGTGCACCAAGGAACATGCATAAAACATTTACAAATATGCTGTTTATAATTTTTAAAAACTGGAAAACACCTCTATGTACCTCATAAGTAGAATGAAAAAATAAGTTGTGATATATCCATAACATATAATACTATATTCCATGGAAAGAAATGAACTTATAGTCACAGAAGTAGGTAACCTCAAAATATAATGCTGAATGACAGAATCAAATAACTGAAAGAATCATATAGTATGATTTTGTTATTGTTACATAAATTACAAAAAAGATACAACTAAATATTATAATATTTAAGAATTCCTATAAAGTTTTCTTATTTTGTGTGTGTATGGTTTTTTTGTTTTTTTGTTTGTTTTGGTTTTGTTTTGTTTTTTGTTTCATTTTCTGAGCTATTAAGAAAAGCAAGGGAATAAGTGCTATTCTGGATAGTAGCCACCTCTGAAAGCTGAATAGGAAGGAAGATGAGATTGAAATGGGAATGGTAAATGTATTTTTTTCCTTGGGGTAAAGTGTACACAGATGTGCATTTCTTCATTATTCTTAAACTATGTACATTATGTTTTACTGTGCTTTTTCATATATAGGCTATATGACCCAATAAAAATTGTTCTGTTTTGAGGGTTTTTTAAAGAAATTTATGATGAGTCATTTGCATTAATGTAAAAGACAACAGTTATCAGTGGAGAGTTTTGAAAAAAGTGTGATAAATTTTTTAAATGACTGAATTTAGTGATTTGGTGCCGAGTCTATAAAAAAAGATGTGAACAACAAAAAATATTATAAGGCAGGAAATACATCTGCAGATGAAGTTGGTTGGTCTACAAAAGTTTCACATGGTCAGGTAAAATGCAGAGCACCTCCCCAAATAAAAAATGCCTGCAATACTGTCCGAATATAATAATATGACTCTTCTAGTGACAGTTTTTCAACAAATATCTAGCCTGTATTAAAGTCACATGGAGAGTAAAACATTCAAACTGGAGCAACACTTCAGAAATATGTAATCTGTAAACACATGAAATAGTTACATATCATACTTTTCAGGTGGGTTTCGGGAGAAGACGATGCAGAGACAAGGTCAGAGACTAGAACTGTAAGACAGAAGGTTATTTTTTTAAAAAAGAAACATAAACAATGAATGAAAAAGGAAGGGGGATCTAATGATAAAGGGCATGGGATAATAATGGTATGCAATCCATCACACTTTGTTCTGGTGGTCCTATTACTTCTATCAGTGCTGGTGCTTGGGGGGCTGCTTGGATGTGCATCCCATAGCATTAAGCAGTAGAAATAACTACTCTGTCCCTTGATCCATGGGAAGCTACTTCTCAATTAATCCTATTCAAGTGAAAGAAACAATAACTGGGCATCTATTATGAGGTAAACACTGTCTAAATCCTAGCACTTGGAAGAAAATCAAATGTGGCCCCAGATTGGAAGTGGAGACACCAACAATCCTTGTAGAGGTGGCAAATTCCATGGAACAAATACAAGTTGGGTCCCATAAAAGCACAGAGCTCTAGCATTTGACCACGCCAAAAGAATCAAGGAGAGTTTCCAAAAGGGACGATTCTTGAACAGAATCTAAGATGAGTTAGGGAAAGGGATGGACATCACAGCATTAGAATCAGAACAAGGCCGAGTGTGATGGCTCACTCCTGTAATCCCAGCACTTTGGGAGGTGGAGGCAAGAGGATTGCCTGAGCCCA
>CAUYQG010241927.1:0-46793 GCA_963574415.1 Tarsius wallacei | reverse complement strand
ACCGCAGCCTCGACCTGCTGGGCTCCAGCGATCCTTCCGTCTCAGCCTTCCAAGTAGCTGGAACTACAGGCGCGCGCTACCACGCCCGGCTAATTTTTTTATTTATTGTAGAGATGAGGGCTCACCAAGTTGCCCAGGCAGGTCTCAAACCCATGGGCTCAGGTAATTCACTCACCTCAGCCTCCCAAGGCACGGGATTACAGGCTGAGCCACCGAGCCCGGTGGAATCATGCTTTTCTACTGCCCATCCACCTGCAGAGATTAAGCCTTTTCTGAGATGACCCAACTGGTATATTACAAACCAGTCCCTAGGTAGGTGCTGTGGTGAGCAGGACAGAAGCATGCTGGCCTCTATGGCACTTACATTCTGGAATAGGAGAGACAATGATAGATCATGAATAAATGAGATGATCATAGACTGTGATCATTTCTAAGAAGGACATAGATGAGCCAATGGGCTGGCATGAGAGAGACTGTACTTTCCCTGAGTGGTTGAGGAGGAGCTTTGTGAACTGAAATTTGAAGAATGAACTGGTCGTTAAAATTCCTAGAAGGTTCTTCCAGGAAGTGGTGGCCAGAAGTGCAAAGGCCCTGAGATGGGAAAGAGCAGAAGGGAGGCTGGTGGTTGGAACGGGAGGGAGAGTGATGGGGGGGTGAGCAGGGGCTGGATCACACAAGGCCTTGTAGGCCATGGCTAGGAGCTTGGAATTCCCCTGAAGAGCAGCAGAATGCCACTGAGGGTTCAAGGTGGGATCTGGCGCCATCTGATTTAGACTTGAAAGATCACTGTTGTGTGGAGGATGGATGGAGGGATGGAGGGGCACAGGAGGGAAGCTGGAAAACCACTCCATAAGCTTCTGCAGTGAGTCCACAGAGAACCACGGCGGCATGGACCAGGAGACGACCTGGAGAGAAACAGGCAGGTTTGAGTTACACTTTGGAGAGAAAGTCGTCAAGACTTGCAGAGAAGTTGAGTGCAAAGCTGAGAGAAAGAGAAAATAAAATGCCCAACCCATTGGGTGGATGTTGGTGGCTGTAAGGTTTGCTGAAAAGGAGCACACACCCTATGTTCAGGCAAAGGAGTTTATTTGTTTTTTTTGTTTTTTTGTTTTTTTGAGTTGGAGTCTCACTCTGTCGCCCAGACTGGAGTAAAACGCCTGGGCTGTCACCCAAGTGGCACCAGCCCCGACTTGAAGCAAGGAGGGTCTTTTATATGCGAGTAGGGTAAGGGGGTGGGGAGTGGAAAATTTCTTGCAAGCAGTTGAGCTCGGGGCTAGGGGGAAGGAGCTCCGCGAGAAGTCGGTTGGGTCTTTCCTTCCCATCTCTGTGAGCCTGGAGGCTAGGGGCTCCGTGGGAAGTCGGTGGGGGTCTCCCGTTCCTATCTCTGCGAGCCAGCTCGGGGTTAGAGCAGAGTCTCCCTTTCTTGCAATGTCAAGACAGGCTTGAGGGGCAGTTTCCTATGTCGATTAGCGGGGAGGGGGTGGGGAGAGGTGAGCTGGGGTTGTAGCTCCCTTACAGTGGCAATTCCTGAGATGAGGAAGATCGGGACGGAACTAGTCTACACGAGAATCTAGAGCTCTGTGTGAGTTCAGTCCGAGATGCCCAGCAGGTCGACACAGGGGTGGCCGTGAGTGTGCCACTGCGCTCCAGCCTGGGTGACAGAGTGAGACTCCGACTAAGAAAAGAAAAAAAAGAAAAGAAAAGGAGAATTTGGAGCTTTGGGAAATTACTGGGCTAGAGGTATAAATGGGTGGGGGGAATCCAATTGGCCACTGTGCATCGCGCCCCTGGCCCGCACTAGAACCGATGGCCTGCCCAGCGGTCGAGGGACGGTTCACCCCCTCCCAGCTGGGTGCAGGTCGTGGGTCCCACGCGGGAGGAGGCCTAGGCAGGACGCAGGACTTCGGGCAGCTGCAGCCCAAGAGGAAGGGAAGACCCGCGCTGGGGCAGCCGCGGGGAGCCCGGCTGTCCGCCAGACGGGTGACTGACGGCGGGGAGAACCCGCCTGCAGTGCCCCCCGCAGAGGCAGGGACCGGGACTCCGGCAGATGCGCGCGGGCGGCTGGTGGCCATCCCCCTAGCCAAACCCGGAAGAACCCCCGTCCAGCCCGCGTCCTGGCAGGACGGAACCCGCCCCCTCCTCCGCGGCAGAAAACCCGCTCTATTTCAAGAGCAGAGTGCGGGCCTGAACAGGGAGGGAGGACAGGACCCATACCCGAGGGCTCTCTCAGTGGGAAGGCACCTGGGCTGCAGGCGGCAGTCAGCTGACGGGAGACCTAGCCACAGAGCACTAGCAGCGGCGGCTGGAAGCTGGTGCCACCAGTTGAGCCGCGGGTGAGAAGCCCTGCAGCGACAGAAGCCTGCCACCAGGTGGCGCACGGAGCCGCCGTGAAGGCCCCTCCCTCTCTGAGTGACGTGTGTTGAACCACGGAAAGGACTCTAGAACCTCATGGAACAGCTTCAGAGCTTTACATCAAAAGACAAATTATAGAGATAAAAGTTTTGGAGTCACAGCAGAGAGACTGTGCCACAGGTCTAAAGGAGGTCATCCAGGTAAGAGTATACACGAAGAAAAGAAGAGGGCTTCGTTGTCAAGATCTACAAGAACCTCAGCATGTTTCCAGACATGGCCACGGACTCTTTTCCATCTCTCCCTTTGAGAAATAGGGTCTGTGTATCTGGCTAGGCTGTGACTGTTTCAACCAAAAGAACATGATGGGACACTGCTTGACATCCGAGGCTAGATCAAGAAAGGCCATGCAGCTTTCACTTGGCTTGCTGGAATGTGCGCGTGGGAGCCCTAAGTTGCTGTATATGAAGTTCTACTACCCGGAGGCTGCCGTGCTGCAGACGCCACGTGCAGGTGAAACAGTCACAGGACCAGCCTAGTCCAAGTTCTGGCCATGTTTGCTAAGGCACCAGACCAGTTTGCCGCAGACAGACCAGCCCATCTGCCAGCACTCCATCAGTGCCATCAGGAGCAGAAAAACCACACAGGCAAGCTGTGCCCAAATTCCTGACTTGCAACACTGTGCGATTATATTCTAAAAACAGATTACTAGAACAGGGATGAAGGAGAGATGGGGCATCAACAGGGAATGGAGAAATGAATAAAGCTGGATAAAACCCAGAGGAACGTGTGGGCCCAGAAGCTCAGAGAGAACACCTTCAGTTCTCCTAAACATGACTCACCACCTGTACTTTCTACTTTTCCTATTGTCACAGCCTACATCTAAACCCAACGCTAATAGGACCTTAAATTTGGACATAAAATGTAACACGATATTGTAATGGATGACACTTTAGCTCTGTACAACTAGAATAATAAAGGGGCAGTATGTGCACACATCACTGAAAATGTGACTGGAGAAAGATGAACACCTGGACTTTTGGCTATAACAAACAAATTCACACTCAGAATAATCTACAAGGGTAAGTGGTAGGAACAGACAGTCCATCGAACTCATTCACTTGGAACCAAAGCTCCTTAATAATTGGTCCCCCAGTGAAATCACATCATGGAGACTCTACAGATGTCTAGCACAAAGGAAGTAGGCCAGAGGCAGGGAGGGATGAGAGCTGGCCATCAAGGAAGACTCCCGCCCCCCACCCCATGTGGACTTACCTGGATCTCTCAGGTGTGTGCATGTGTGTGTGCATGGATCTCAGGGAGTTGCCAGGTGGATGAGAATCAAAAACGTTATAGTTCAGGGACCATGAGGCTCAACACTCCACTGAATTTCCAATAGATTATAGCCCATGTTGTTCAACTTTGAGGCCCAAGTACCCGCTTCCATGTTGGCCTTGCCCAAAATGAGTTCCATGGAAGACAGTTTCTATCACATGCTCTAAGAATGAAAGGTTCCACAGGCTAAAAGGCTTGGGTGCTGCTGCACAGTATATACCTCTTCTAGGAGAGCCACCTTTCAAAGCTCTGACAAATCCTACAGGTTAGACAACTCTTTACTTAATCCAGTGTTTCCAAACAGCTCTCACCACAGATGTTTTTGTAAAACAACTCTGAACATACAGAACTCACATTACTCCAGAACACAGTCAGGAAAATGCATGACATCAAGTTTTTGCCCAAGACTGAGGAGCTGGAGAGCCCAGAGCCAACAGCTGGGCTAGGACCATCCTTCAAGCTGCAGCTGCCAGGGTCATCCTTGCAAGCTGCAGCAGTGAAACATACAGGCCCTAGAACAGCATAATAGAAAGCCCTCTAAGAATATATAACGAGTACTAAGCTGTTTAGAAATGCAAGGAAAAGTGAAAAAAAAAAAATGAGGCTAGTGGTCATCTCTCTAGGAAGACGTAGGGATGGCATTGGGAAAGAGTGCGAGCTTCCAAGGGACAGGTTCTGTTCTGCCCAACTGCGCCACCCTAAAAACATATGGAGGGAAACAGCTAAGCTTTAGATAGAGCTGGGGTTTCGAATTCTTGCAAGGTACCTTTCCCAGCACTTCCTCCTAAGAGGGAAAGGATAACTTCCTCCTAAGAGGGAAAGGATGAGCTAAAGGATAACAGCAACATAGGTTGTGCCCTGGCTCAGGGAAACTTAAGTGGCTGCGGCTGCCCTGGATGGGGAATCATGGCACACCTACTCTGTGTCCCTCCTTTGCCCCCTCCACCCCTCCCTCACTTTCTCCTTTGGGCAAATTTGCTACAGCGTTAGATAACCAGAACATTTCAGTCCCAGCATAAGCCCCACCTTCTCCAGGAAGACACCTGATTCCTTCCAGCACTAGCTCTGGACTCACCTTTGTATTCTCCTGAATGTGCTCGACAGATTTCTAATATGGCCCCCCAAAGATCCCCACATCCTGTTATTCATGTCCTTGTGTAATCTCCTCCCCTTGAATCAGCAGGATCTAGTGACACCTCATGCGTAGAATATGGTAAAGGTGGTGGGATAGCTATTCTGAGATGAAATTGTAAGACACTACGACTTCCATCCTGCTTGCTAGCATACTCTGTCTTGTTGGTTCTAATAAACCAAGCTGTCATGTTGAAGAGGCTCGTGTGGCAAGGACCTGAGGGGAGCTTCCAGCCAGTAGCGCATGAGGAGCTGAATCCTGCCAGAGTGATCTTGAAAAGGGATCCTGCTCCAGTTGAACTCTGACTGCAGCCTGTGGGAGACCATGTCCAAATTCCTGACCTATAGGGACTGTGAGATAATAAATATGAAAAAATACAGGTGGTTTTAATCTATTAAGTTTTGGGGTAATTTGTTCTGCAGCAATAGGTAATAAATACCGAAGTCATTTGGAGCACGTATCCCACATTTTCTGCAGTCCCCGGGAGGGAGCACAAAGACACCTAATTCATCCTCAAATGAACTACCACATTTTGCTGAAGTTAATATTTCAAACATTTACCAGAACTTATCCTGGAGATATAGATATATGAGAGAGAGAGAGAGAGAGAGAAAGCACATGCACAAGCCATTTTCTAGGAATTTCATCTCACTTCCTACATCCGTGAAGGCCTCCCAGGTACCAAGGTGTTTATAACACTGTTTCTCTCATGCTCACTAATACCTGCCTGTGGCCTGGTGGGAACATGTTCTAATAAGCAGTATTTTCCTACTTATCATTTGGGGTCCATATCATTTTTAAAAACAAATTTGCTAAATATTTCCTGTTTTATCTTTAGCTTAAAAAAGGATAAGGATATACAAAATTCTTAAGTGATCATAACTGGAAAGCAGGATTTCAGAAACTACTGATTTTCTTGCTTTTTACTTATTTGCCTAATTTTTCTACACTGATCATACATCACTTTGCATGATTTTTAAATTTCTAAGATAAAAAATCATCTTTCAGGACAAAGTACAGGAACAACACTGACAGTAGAAAAGAATATGACAGTTTATTTTCACTTATGGACATACAGTACGTGAATTCAGAAATAAAGTCATTGCAGAGTTCTGAAATATTGATACCTTGAGACCTAACACACCGACATTAGCCCATTCCTGCAAAGCAGCCACATCAGCAGTTTGGATTTGGTCTTTGTTGTAATTGCTGACATAAGTTCTTAATATGAAATGCCAGTAGCATTTTAATAATACATTACAGGAGACATGAACTAAGTTTCAACATTCCATCTTTGGAACAAAATATGCTTATTTACATGTTAAGAATAGGTGGCCATATTTGCTTACCCTACTGTGAGTTTTAATGACTGATTTAAGCTACAGAGGGTTTTTCCAGTGATTATTTTCTTTAGAATTTCTAAAAGTAACAACTCTTATTAATGTTTATAAAAGATAATGTTGAAAAAAAAGTAATGCTGAAATAAAGGCGCTTTTAGAAATATTTAAAGACAGCATAAGGTGTTACTATTGGAAAAAAACTGTACATATTTTCAAGCACAACACTGAAATATTGTAGCAGTGTTTGTTTTAAAATAGGCAATTATACTACCTTACGTACTGTTCTAATATTTAAATCTCATAATTACAATTTTCATATACAATCTGACTTATAATTAGAACTATGCGCAGTATCTGAAGCATATTTTTCATGTTTGTTTTTGCACATGAAGTTTCAGTTGGTCCTTGATTTGGAGAACTATAACTACCTGGAAGCACTAAGTTTTAGACACACTTATTGACAGCCAACAAAATCCTTGACAGAGTGAAAAGCATCAATTGTACCATGCGTGGAAAAGCAGCCTTTGCCCCCACATGCCATATCAAATCTAGCACAAGACCCTCTCAGAGGCTTGCATGTCTCCATGAATGACCCCCAAAGAAACCAAAACAGACAGGGGGAAGTAGCTAACCAGTCAGGTATTTTCTTCACTGGGGCAATCTTTAAAACAGAGGAGGCTTTGGACCTTTAGCATAAGAGATAGACTTTATATTCTCTGATTTTATTTACACCTTTTAAAAAAGATAAAACATATCTGAACTCTCTCAGCACACTTGAACTGCTGGCACCCTGCAGCAGCTTGAGCTGACAGAAGTCATATGGCAGCCCACCAAAACTGCAAAGAACCCCAGCCCCATTCTGCTCTCACCTCCCGTCAAGTTCCAGACCACCATGTAACTACTTGATATCTGTAAGAGACTTATATTTCATAAACATATTTAGCCTGTTATTAAACTTTTAAGAAAAATTCAAAGATGTGTGGAAAAGTAGACCTGCTAACAGTGACTGCTTCTACAATGACAATAATGAAACTGAGCTAGAAAAATAATTTTACTGTTTTAAATAATGAAAGAAGCTAGATTTTTTAAAATATATTACTTATTCTGCAACATTTGATTAAATTGACAATGAACAGAATCCAATGAACAGATTCGGCTTCCATTCTGAGCTGAAATCAGGTTATGTTTTAATTATAGATTAGCTTCAAATCATAAATATAATTGTCCCCCTAGTAAAGAGACCATCAAGGCAGTAACTTCAGATCAATTCTGTCATCACTCTGCACAAAGCACAAGAAGTGCTTTTGAATAAAGGCTTTGAAAAGATCTCGGCTGCTGTGGAAAGCGGGTCAGTAAAGACTCCAGTTCTGCATAATGGAATCTTCCAAGCCAAGCCGCTTTCCACAAATACAAATTCAGTCTATCTTTTCTTTCTGGACCAATCTGGGAGCATCAACAAAATCTTTGCCATTGTAAAGAATGATAAAAAATGTTCCAATGCTTGCAACTCCCCAGAAGAGCACATAGGCCAGTGTTTCTGTCCAAGTGTCACCTGTTGATATTAAAAAACAAAGAGTTGATAAGTAAAAGTCATTTGTTGATACCAGTTCCAGTTTTCAGCTGTTTGAAGGATATTTGGTACGTCTTGAAAACATTAAAGTTTACTAGCACATTCACAGGAAAAATACAATAACCTCTTAATAAAAGTTTAAACCAGCAGTTCTCAAACTCTGTCTGGCTAGCACCAGGATCCTCACAGGGCTTGATAAAGCATCAACTATTGGGCATCAAAAATCTGAATTTCTAGCCGGGCTCGGTGGCTCAGCCTGTAATCCCGCGCCTTGGGAGGCTGAGGTGAGTGGATTGCCTGAGCCCGCGGGTTCAAGACCCACCTGGGCAACTTGGCGAGACCTCATCTCTACAACAAATCAAAAAATTAGCCAGGTGTGGTAGCGCATGCCTGTAATTCCAGCTACTTGGAAGGCTGAGGCGGAAGGATTGCTGGAGCCCCAGCAGGTCGAGGCTGTGGTGGCCGGGAGCGGCCACTACACTCCAGTCTGGGCGACAGAGTGAGACTCCAACTCAAAAAAAAAAAAAAATCTGAATTTCTAACAAGTTCCTAGATGATGCTGATGCTGAAGAAGAGACCAAACTTTGAGAACCACTTGACTAAACTACTTCATATTATATTACACAAATAAAAATCACCTTCAGTATTTTTAATAACAGAAGAAACTATTGGCTGGGCGCAGTGGCTCACGCCTGTAATGCCAGCACTTTGGGAGGTGGAGGTAAGAGAATTGCCTGAGCCCAGAGGTTTGAGACCAGCCAGGGCAAGTTGGTGAGACCTCATCTCTACAATAAATCAAGAAAAATTTGCCAGGTATGGTGGCGCATGTTTATAGTTCCAGCTACTTGGAAGGATTGCCTGAGCCCAGCTGGTCAAGGCTATGGTGGCCGTGAGCATGCCACTGCACTCAAGCTTGGGTGACAGAGACGCCAACTCAAAAAAAAAAAAAAGAAAGAAACTATTACTAGTAGTTTAGCTCATAGATGACAGATATGAGCTACTATCAAAATACATACACAGAAAATATACTTTACAAAACACACATGCTTCAGAAAAGTTATGCATTAAAGTCAAGTATATAAAACAAAACCCAATAATATATTTTAGTAATACATTTAGCACAACTCTGCTGATCTGCGTTTCTCAAAGTCTGGAGTTCATGAAGGCTGGCAGCAGGCCAGGGCAAAGATCTCTTTTGTCTTACTTCTTGAAGAATGAAGCCTAGTGTTGCTTCTTTCCTGCCAGTGTACCGGCCTCAGTTGAGGTGAAGAAACATGCCAAGGCCAACGGCCAGCAGGAGACATGCCAGGGAAGAAAATCAGCAGCTAGACTGTTGCCTAAGAAGCTGTCAGAGATCATGCTACATTTGTTCTCTATTCTCTTAAAAACCACAGTAGGTGCTAGAAATCAGACATCACCATACCCAAACATCACAAAGTTCACTATTTTACAACAATTATCTGACGTGAGATGTTACCATGCATAACATTCAATCTCCTTTTACTCAAAAAATACCCCACATTTGCATACTTGCTAATTTTCACAGCTCTGAGTTTTAAAATTCTTCTTGGACAAAAGAAGAGAGGCCCACTCTGCCGGCCACTCTCCAGAGGAATCATGTTTTATTCCAGCTTGGTCTGACTTTCCTGCCCCTTCAGAGGGTAAATGTGGGTATAGTCAAAGCAAAACAAACAAACAGCGTGGCTCCCAAAATGAAATTCAACAGGCAGTGTTCTGGTTTTGTTTTTAAATTTATTGTAGAGATACGGTCTTGTCAAGTTACCCAGGCTGGTCTTGAACCCCTGAGTTGAGGCAATCCTCTCACCTCACCCTCCCAAAGTGCTGGGATTACAGGCTTGAGCCACCATGCCCAGCCTCAATGGGCAGTGTTTTAAAGAGAGAAGTCAGAGGACCTAGGGATTGAATGAGAGTGGCAGCTGGCCTCTGAGGACTCAGGTTGAAGCATTAGCCCTCTTGGTCAGTGCTGTCCTCTTCCTTCCTGCCACAAAATCCAACAAAGGACCCACAGTCATGCCATAGCCAATCACTATGCCTTCAACCTGTTTTTATATCAAGAACAGTTTTTACGGCCGGGCTCGGTGGCTCAGCTTGTAATCCCAGCACTTTGGGAGGCTGAGGCGAGTGGATTGCCCAAGTCCGCGAGTTCAAGACCAGCCCAGGCAACTTGGCAAGACCTCATCTCTACAATAAATCAAAAATTAGCCAGGTGTGATAGTGTGTGCCTGTAGTTCCAGCTACTTGAAAGGCCAAGGCAGAAGGATTGCCAGAACCCAGCAGGTTGACGCTGGGGTGGCCATGAGTGTGCCAGTGCACTCCAGCCTGGCGATGGAGTGAGACTCCAAAAAAAAAAAAGAATAGTTTTTGCATTTTTAAAGGGTTGTAAAAACAAAAACAAAGAATACAGGAGAGAGACCACATGCAATCATAAAGACAAAAGTATTTACTATCTAGTTCTTTACAGAAAAAAGTTTCCTAACTAGAATAAGAATAGGATAGCTCCTTCCTCCTACTCAACTTCCAGCATTTATTCAAAATGATGTCATGACTGTCTACAGTGCTGAATGCTAAAGGAAATACAGAGACAAACAGGTACTACAGTCTCCCCGCCTCAAAAGGCTGACGGAATTAGTAGTGGTGGTGGAATAAGGTGGAATAAGAGTCTTTGATTTAGTAAAAATTTGCTGAGGGCTTACTATATCCTAAACACAGAAGGTAAGACAATGAGTAAGAGACAGTCTCTACCAATGAAAAAGACAAACAAGTACGCAAATCATGACCACAGAGGGAAACATACTCTGGATGCCAGGTACACAAAAGAGGTGTACCACCTCTGAAAAGCAAATGACTGTATTTATGAGGTTAAAAGAGGAGTGCTAGAAGAGAGGGACAGGGAGTGCTGTGGGAATCCAGATGGGGGAGATGACTCCTGTGTGGGAGAACAAAGGGACACTGAGAGAGGGGGGCATATGAATGGTGCCAGAGGATGGCCGAATTCAGACAGGCAGAGAAAGGTTAGCCCAAAGGAGAGAGGATGAAGACTGGAAAGTACCTCTTCTTCCAGAGTGCCTAAGAAGGCACCTCAAAGGTACAGTACAACCAAGTCCCAGACTCAAACCCCCAAAACACAGGGCATTACTTAAGGGAGAATGCACTCTTCTCACTTTAATCTTAGATGCTTATTAACTTAGTAACGTAGGAAAATATTAAGAAAAAAAAAAAAGAAAACCAGTAAAGACTTTTGTCAGCTCAGGTTCTTAGGCAATTTCCTCTCCATCTACAAAAACTACGAATGATAAGTAATATCTTAATCTTAACATTTGGCCGGGCGTGGTGGTTCACACCTGTAATCCCAGTACTTGGGGAGGTGGAGGCGAGAGGATTGCCTGAGCCCATGGGTTCAAGACCAGCCTGGACAACTTGGCAAGACCCCACCTCTACAATAAATTTTAAAAAATTAGTCAGGCGTGGTGGTGCCTGCCTATAGTTTCAGCTACTTGGAAGGCTGAGGTGGAAGGATCGCCTGAACCCAGCAGGTAGTCTGCAGTGGCCGTGATCATGCCATTGCACTCCAGCATGGGTGACAGAATGAGACTCTTACTCAAAAAAAAAAAAATCCTAACACTTATTTGTCCAACAAGTGGTTGGTTAAATAAACTATACATCCATAAATGGAATACTGTATAGCCATTAAAAATGAAGAACATGTGAAAATATTCATATTGCTCAGTAAAAAAGAGCAAATTACAAAAATATACAATATCTCACTTTTTTTTTTGAGTTGGAGTCTCTGTTGCCCAGACTGGAGTGCAGTAGCATGCTCACGGCCACCCTAGCGTTGACCTGCTGGGCTCAGGCGATCCTTCTGCCTCCGCCTTCCAAGTAGCTGGAACTACAGGTGTGCGCTACCACACCTGGCTAATTTATTTATTTATTGTAGAGATGAGGTTTCACCAAGTTTCCCAGGATGTTTTCGAACCAGTGGGCTCAGGCAATCTCCTAACCTCAGCCTCCCAAAGTGCTGGGATTACAGGCTTAAGTCACCACACCCAGCCAATATCTCACTTTTGAAAAAAGTCAGACACTTAAAAAGATTAAAATATCAAAATGCTAAGAGTAGTTAGCTTATCTCTGAAAAGGAGGAAGATAAATATTTTCTTCTTTTTTGCCTACCTGAATTTTCTAAAATTACTATGTATAAGGGGGGACCCCCCCAAAAAACCGAAATTATCTTTTAGAGGACCAGTCCCTTGTAGTACCTACTAGGTAAGCGTTCTAGAAACCCATGAACATCAGTGTACCATCTACTGTTGTTGTAAGAGGCTGCATTTGGCTTCGATGAATTTTTTCCCCCTGGATTCTTTCAGCGTGTTTGCCCATTTCATGATGGGTGATTTATAAGTGCACCTCCCCAAACCACACTGAGTATTCTGTAGTTTTTGACCAAAAACAGAACAGAATGACCCCAGTGTCCCACCCTCCCTATTCACCTGATCTTATCCTGAGTGAATTTTTTTGTTTCCCTGGATGAAAACAGTTCTCAAAGGAAAACATTTTGCCAATGAGAAAGAGGTGAAATAAAAAACGGCAGAAGCACTAAAAGGCATCAATATTGATAAGTTCAAAAACAGTTCTGAGCAGTGAAAAAAGCGTCTCGATAGGTGTATTGCATCAAATGGAGAATACTTTTAAGGTGGCTGAAGTTTAAACTTATAAGAATAAATATACAATTTTTTATAAATAAATTCTGGCTTTTTTGGGACCCCTCCCTTCCTTGAACGCATATAACATGTTAATGTATTGAATACTGGAGACAATTGTATGACGTAATAGTATTTGTGTATCTAAAAACAGAAAAGGCCGGGCGCGGTAGCTCAAGCCTGTAATCCTAGCACTTTAGGAGGCGGAGGTGAGGGGATTGCCTGAGCCCATGAGTTCGAGAACAGCCTGGGCAACTTGGCGAGACCTCATCTCAACAATAAATCAAAAAAATTAGCCAGGTGTGGTAGCGCACACCTGTAGTTTCAACTACTTGGAAGGCTGAGGCGGAAGGATCACCTGAGCCCAGCAGGTCAACACTGGGGTGGCCATGAACATGCTGCTGCACTCCAGCCTGGGCGATGGAGTAAGACTCCAACTCAAAAATAAATAAAAAATAAACATAGAAAAAGTACTAAAAATATGGGTTTATAATCTTATGGGACTACTGTTATATATGTTGTCTGGCATTGACCTAAGCATCAAGCGGCACATTAGTTTGCTTTGCTCATAATAAGTCCATGTAGAGAATATCTTCAAGTTCTAAATCAGTTGAGAAAAAAATAAGAGTTTGAAAGTTTCTCTCTCTCTCTTTTTAGTCAGGATCTCACTCTGTCATCCAGGTGTGCACCACAATACACTTTTTCTTTTTTTGTAGAGACGAGGTCTCACTATGTTGCCCAGGCTGGTATTGAACTCCTAGCCTCAAGAGATCCTCCCACCTCAGTCTCCCAAAGTACTGAGGTTACAGGCGTGAGCCACTATACCCGGCAGCACCATATCTTGTGCTAAATGCTTTACATACATTAATTCATTAAAATTTCACAAAAACTCCATGAGTTAGGTCTTATTGTTATTCCTAGGTGAGGAAACTACAACATAAAGAGGTTAAGTAGGTTGTTCATAGTCACACAACTAGCGGATTGTGGAACTGCAACATAAAAACCTTCTAAACACCACAGCTCTGACTGGCTTTTGCATAAAACTCCAAAGACCCAGCATGCTTCTTACATACGTTTTTGTATTATTTCTCCCATTTAGACAGAAATATTTTCTTTTGCACTTTGTCAAATATCATGGAAGATGCAAGTTGTGTCTTTAGTTGTTCTTTGTATCTGTTGTATATTAGAAGCTTCTGGTGGTCATACATAAACATACATTTATGTTCATTCATAATACGACAGTACAATTTATATCATTTTATTGAAGTGCTTACTACAGTGAGATTTACCTAGAAGCACACTTTAAATGCTGTTTTGTCCATGATATTGATTTTCCTGGGCGATTACATGACAATTACAGGACATCGTGCTTCAAGAGCCTGTGGCCGTTGCCTGCTGTCTATTGCTTTGACTCTGAATCCAGCTTCCTGGTTTTTGAGTCTTACAATAATTTGATGCCACCTCTCCTGACAGCTCACTCCCACAAGCCTTCAGCATGGTTTTGCTTCCCTGTTACCTGTTGCGTTCGCGGGCTCCATCCTCACTCACTTATGGGGTTCCTCACCTGGACTGCCTTCTCCTTGTTTCTTATCTTATTCAAACCTGTGCTTTGAGGCTACTCTCAGTCTCACTTTTTCCATGCAGCGCTTCCCTCCCATGCTAGTTCTCACTAAGCTCTCCTCTTTTTCCTAACATCTTATATTAGTGGTTCCCAATCTTTTTGGGATCAGGGACCAGTTTCATGGAAGACCATTTTTCACAGACTGGGGTTGGGGGCATGGTTTCAGGATGATTCGATCGCATTACATTATTGATTTTTATTAGTAGTGCATTGTAATATATAATGAAATAATTATACAACTCACCATAATGCAGAATCAGTGGGAGCCCTGAGCTTGTCTTCCTGCAACTAGAGGTCCCATCTGGGGGTAATGGGAGATAGTGACACCCGAAATGTGTTGCTTATGTCCAGTCTACTTCGTAAACTTGTTTTGGTTGCTGTCACTGTAGAAGACTCTGCTTCATAAAGATAGGGTGTTGGAAACGGAAGTACGATTTTTAGTCCTTTTGTGGTAATCTCAGGATATGCCACCTTGACTTTAATCCAGAATGTATGGAGATTTGAAGTTGTCTCAAAGAATACTTTTAAGGCCACCAATACTTGTGACCTCAAGCAGTTGATCTTTTTGGGGTCCCACCTCATACCTACATAGCTTTATAATGTACTGAATATTGGAGACTGACAGCTCACTCCCACAAGCTTTCAACATGGTTTTGCTTCCCTGCTACCTGTTGTGTTTACAGTCTCCATCCTCACTTACTTCTGAACTGCCTTCTCCTTGTTTCTCATCTTATTCAAACCTGTGCTTTCAGGCTACTCTCAGTCTCACGGACTAAGTTGATTCACCCGGCTTATTCACAAATGGGTTGTGGATCCATTCCTTCCCAGTTTGGGGGTCTTTTGTGGTTGGGAAGTAATGCTCAAACTCTTCTGAAAACTGAGACAGGTGATCATGCACCAACCGGGAGAAAGAAGGCCCTGGCTCAGTCTCTTTCAAAATCTCTGCTCATGTTTGAAACATGTCAAAAATCCCAATGATCACTTGTTGTCCTCATAATTCCAGTTTGACTTTGAATGTAGCCATTTTATCTGCTGACTTTAACATATTTGTCGTTCTCTCCTGAAGTGACAGATTGAGTTCGTTGAGGAGGTTGAATACGTCACACAAGTAAGCAAGTTTTGCGACCCATTCTGTGTCACTGAAATGTGCTGCCAGAGGTAACAGTTTTTCTAAAAGAAATCTCTGGAGCAGCTCTCGCAATTCAAAAACTCTGGCCAGTGATCTGCCTTTAGAAAGCCATCACACTTCTATGTATAAGAGAAGACATGTGTGCTCAGAGTCCATCTCCTCTCAGAACTACGTGAACAGATGTGAGTTAAGGGTGTGTACGTCAATGTGGTTGATAATTTTAATCACATCCTGCAAAACATCATTAAGTTCAGGTGACATTTTTCGGCTAGCCAGCATTTCTCTATGAATGACACAGTGTGTAGACTCACATTCAGAAGTGACCTCTTTGACCTGAGTAGTGAAACCAGAAAGTCATCCAGTCATGGCAGCCGCTCCATCTGTGTATATACCGACACAAAATGACCGATTCAGTTTTCCTGGTATGTAATCATTCAAAGACTTGAATAGTTCTGCAGCTGTTTTATTGGTTGGTTAAAGAAAAAGAAAAAAAAAGTGCACATAACATATCCTCATGCACATTCTCCTGTATCACACAAAAGCAAGCGCTGTTGTCTTGTCAACATTGGTAGACTTGTTAACCTGGATTATATATCATGACTCATTAATCCTCTCTAATAATTGTGTCCCAATATCCTCTGCTATTTCATCAATTTGTCTAGATAAGGTTCTATCCAAAAGAGGAACATGTGCCACCTTATGAAGTGCAGCCGCTCCTAAAAGTTCACGACAAATGTCCTTAGCAGTAGGCAGGATCAACTCTTCATGAAAAGGAAAGGGCTTCTCAGCTTTAGCAATGTGGTTAGCCACTAAGAATGATCTCTCAATGCAGACACATTAGATGAAGTGATGGCCTTCAATAATTGCTTCTGTTCTTCATGTTCAGATTTTTTCTTTTGAAAAACTCCAAAGGTTCGTCTTTTAATGCAGGATGCTTGGTCTCCATGTGGTGAAATCACTTTGAAAGTTTCACGACTTCATTGGATAGCCAGTCGCCACATATTATACAAAGCGGGTTTGGAGAATGTGAATCATCTCTTGCAATGAACCTGTAATTTAAGTAGGACTCTTGGTATTTTCTTTTTATTTTCTTGGGGGTTTTTTTGGTGGCAGTTTTAGAGTCTTCTGCTGTCTCATCATTGGGTCTTTCCCCCTTTTCAAAGAAGCTCTCTTGTGATGTTTGTTTTTTGCTCATTTTGGATACAATTGGCTTGTGGGCTTACCAAAGCTGTGACTGAGACAAGTGTGCGGTGCAGGAAAGAAGTGCAAACAAAAGTGGTAATTAAAATAATGGGCAGGCCGTGTGTGGACTAAAATAAGTGTCAGGTTCTGACTTAAAGCCTGCCACCAGATGTGGCTGTACAATCGAAGCACATCAACTCACTTGCCACTCATGGATAGGGTTTTGATAGGTGTCTGCAAGCAATTGATGTATTGTGGTCTCTGTGCAATCAAACCTCACTGCTAATGTTAATCTGTATTTGCAGCTGCTTCCCAATGCTAGCATCACTGCCTCAGCTCTACCTCAGATCATCAGGCATTAGATTCTCATAAGGAGCATACAGCCTAGATCCTGAGCATGCGAAATTCACAATAGGAGGGTTCCCACTCCTATGAGTATCTAATGCTGCCACTGATCTGACAGGAGGAAGAGTTCAGACGGTAATGCAAATGATGAGGAGCGGCTGTCAGTACAGATGGAGCTTCACTTGCTCACCTGCTGCTCATCCAATTCCCTGGGGGTTGGGGACCCCTGTCCTTTAGTATTTGTCACCCTACTGTACAAATTTGGCACTTGGTTATACATCCTTTCTTGTAACCTAGCTCAGTGCTTCAACTATGTTGATGGGCATAAGAATCTTCTTACCATATGATCCAGCAATTCGACCTCTGGGTATATATCCAAAAGAATTGAAAGCAGGATTTTAAAGAGATATTTATACACCCATGTTCATAGCAGTACTATTCACAATAGCCAAAAGGTGGAAACAACTCGTGTCCATTGCTGAATGAATGGATAGCAAAATGTGGTATACACAGACAATGGAATATTATTCAGCCTTAAAAAGGGAAGGAAATTCTGACCCATGCTATAACATGGATGAGCCTTGAGGACATTGTGCTAAGTGAAATAAATCACAGGACAAAGACTGGATGATTCCTCTTACATGGGTAACCTAGAGGTGTCAAATAATAGAGACAAAGTTGAATGGTGTTGCCAGGGGCTGGGGAAGTGGGTGCAATTTAATGGGTACAGAGCCTCAGTTTTGCAAGGTGAAAAGAGTTCTGGAGATTGGTTGTATAACAATGTAAATAGACTTAACACCATTGTATTCTTAAAACTGGCTAAGGTGGTAAATTTTATATTAAGCATATTTTACTAAAATATTTCTTAAAAAGAATCATCTGGGAAAATAATATGAAATAAAAGTTTCAGTTGGGCACAATAGCTCATGCCTGTAATCCCAGCATTTTGGGAGACTGAGGCAGGAGGATTTCTTGAGACCAGCTTAGGCAACATAGTGAGACACCTCATCTCTATTAAAAAATTTTTCAAAAATTCAAAATAAATAAATCAATAAAGGTTTCAAGGCCTACGCTTGAAATTTCCATCTTTTGTCTAAATGGGAGGGGAAGAGAAATATTTGCCTTCATTATCACTCCCAGGTACTTTGGAGGCAGGAAGTCTTCAGGACAAATTGGAGATGCTTCTAGATTTTTGCACATATGTTAAGTACTGTCTCCAAGACTGGAGATCACTCTAAGTAAAAGGAAGGAAATTACATTTCATGAATACCTTGATGCCAAGTGCTTTCGCCTGAACAGTTGATAGCAAGTATATTTTATATGTAAGACAACTGAGGCTGAAAAACTGTGTGAATAGCCCATGATCAAAAAGGAAAAAGCAGAAGAGCTGTAGTCAAGCCCAGGAGTGATGGAGATGCTCCCATGGGCTCACTACACCATTTCCTATCCTTCAGCACACATGGTGACTAATGTCCAGTCTCAGTTGACCTTGAAATTTAGCTCCTGCCATGTGACTGAATTCTGGCCTTTGCAAAAGAGACTTCCAGGTCTGGCCCTTAAAATCATCCTGCGTAGCCCTCCAGTTCTCCCTGTCTTTCCATGGCAAATTTCAAGTGCATAAGCTCCAGATGACCATCCTGTAAGACTCTCAGACCTGCCTCAGGCTGAAAGGTGGGTCAGAAATGGATGTTTATTGTGCTAAACCACTAAGATTTCTTTCTTTTTTCCTTTGTGTGTGTGTGTGTGCGTGTGTGTGTAAGTCTCACTCTGTTGTCCGGGTTGGAGTGCTATGGCGCACTCACCGCCATCCCAGCGTCAACCTGCTGGGCTCAGGTGATCCTTCCGCCTCAGCCTTCCAAGTAGCTGGAACTACAGGTGCACACTACCATGCCTGGCAAATTTTTTATTTATTGTAGAGATAGGGTCTCACCAAGTTGCCCGGGCTAGCCTCGAACTCACGGGCTCGGGCAATCCACTCACCTTGGCCTCCCAAAGTGCTGGGATTACAGACTGAGTCACCGAGTCCGGCCACTACTAAGATTTCAGAAATAAATTTGTTACCGCAGCATAACTTATTTTATCCTAATTCCTTACCCTCGTCTATTCCTAGGATAGTAGGCTATCACTTGAAATTTAGGACATAAATTTATTTTGTATCTTCTGTAGCACCAAGGATAATGCCAAACTTATTGAGTCTCCCTACCAAAAAAAAAATCTTTGAGCATTAATGTTGTTTATGAGGTGATGAACATTCCAGGTTGAAAGAGAAAGAAATGGAAAAAACCAGGACTCTGGGCAGAGAACCATTTTAAGCAGTTTTCAACTTCCGTTTCCTACTCCCACCCTATGATCCTCATTCCCTTTCTCAACTTGCTTATGTTATTTTTCTACACCCTCAGAAAACCAGTGTTTTAATTTTAGCAAGCAAAATGCAAAACAAAATGTGTAAGAAACAGTTAATGATTATTTATAAATAAATTCTTGTTGCCAAGTGAGTCCAATGCTCAGAGTCGAGCTCATGGAGGGCAAATTAGATCCGTTCCTGAATAAGCAAAGCCAGCATGGAGGCCTGCTGAGGCATGTGCCTGCCAAGCCGAGAGGCTCTGATGAACACACGGCTTCAGACACGAAAACAGGAAATGGAAGCGGGAGGCTAACTAGGGCAAGTGGAAGAAATGAAGATAAAGACAGCTTCCCCGAGCTGGAATCCTCCAATTTATTATTTTGCAAAAGGTCCTCTGAGCATTGTTTTTCTTCTTTGGTATGCATGTATGTGACAGAGATGTCAGCAATTCCCAATGTATATTTTCTCCTTTGGCTTCAGTAGTAGAACCATCAATACTTAACTGGGCACATGGCCATTCTATATATAGAGTGTGTTTCCTGGACTCATTTTGCAGCTGTTTGTAGCCTCAGAACTAAGTTCTGGCCTATGGGATGGGAGAGAAAGTGATGTCCACAAGTTCCAGGACAGGTCTCTTAGGAGGGTGGGGAGGACAGAGGCCCCTTCTTCTTCCCTTTGTCCATCCAACATTGGAATGTAGAGATGATATCTGGTGCTCCATCTTGGGCCATGAGAATGAGGACCAGACCCTCGAGTTGGTAGAACACGTGGGCTCCTGGGCCCAGATGATCATGCATCTGCCATAAAAGCCATGAAAGTGTAGGGCTCTGCACCCAGACTTTGGCAGAAGAGAGATGTCACTCTATGCCCTTTTACCATGTTTAAGTCTCTGTGATTTAGGATTTTTAATTAGTGCAAGTTGGGTCTAACTAATGTAATGTGCAATTTTCTAGGTTAGCTATATGTTTTGTTCATGGTCTGAAGTACACACACTTGGTCCATAATGCAGACAGGCAAATTACGTGTTTATGCCAATCTGTGGTTCACATTAAAAAACAACTGGTCAAGTGCTGAGACCTTTGTATTGAGAATCCCTTCACTGAATATTTGCACCTGAAAAGTGCGCATGTCAAACACATGTCAAATTCATCACCTTTCATGGCTGTATATAGTTTATGTTCCAATCAAAATCTAAAAAGAATTAGGATTTGTATTATACTAAAAACCAGGTTATAATTTGGTAACTATATAAATAAAAGTATCTTTGCTCTCAACACTATTTCGTTGCTTTAATTTTATGAGATTAATGCTTTGCAGACAAAAGACAATGAATCAAAGAGTGTCTGGGAGTTTCTAAACACAAATTCACACACACACACACACACACACACACACACACACACACACATGTTTGTAGAGGTATCAGAGTTGTGTGCATTCCTAGTTAAATAGTTCCAGTTCAGATAGAAGGAAAAAAAAATCCAGGTTTTTGACAGTTTCACTTTACAAATTCAGAGCAATAAATGACACCAGCACAAAAGTATTCTATGAACCCAATGTTATGTGACAGTAAACACATGTTTTATGAAAGAATAAATGTGTGTATCTGAGCTTGTTATTTTCCCTTTCTTCACACCAAAATAAGATATAGTTAAATAAAAAAATTAATTCAATTATCATTCCTCGAATGCCTGCCAGTGTTAGGCTCCATGCAAACCTCTGGTGACATAAATGAGACATGGCCTGGACATCAAGAAGTGCCCAGTCTCATTAGGGAGCTGAGAAGATGGAAAGCCAGGATATGACATGCAGAACTCTTTAAGTCCTAAACTCACTTTATGGACAAAATGTTCTGGAGATACAGAAGGCTGCAGTTCATTCCACCTGGGATGAGAGGAGACATCTAAGGAAGTCTTGTAGGATGGATAGAATTTCTCCAGGAGTAGAAAGTGGAGGAGATATTCCAGAGAAAGAATAGCAAGAGTGAAGGAGTAGAGGGTTGAGAGTACACACCATATTCTGGAAATAATGGTGGTTGGGACCCAGCTGCGAGACTTTAGCAGCCAACACTCCTGATGGCCCTGAGAATGAGTGCTTAAGTTCTGCAGGAAGGATCTGGGCAGCCCACGATGGCATACAGCACCCCTTCCACCTAGTGAGACAGTCACTTGGGAGCTCTTAAAATGCTGGCGAACACTGTTTTCTGTTTGAAACTAGTGAGTGAATAGAATATTGTTTCCAGACCTGTAAGTGCCCTTCACTGCATTCAGGATAAAGTCTAATCCCTTAGTGAATCTGCCAGGTGAACCTGCCACTAACCTACCTGTCTTCTCTGCCATGCTTACTCTCTGCATGCTGCAGCTGCAACTGCAATGCCAGATGTGGCATCTTTGCTGGAGCAGATTCACATCCCCTAAGGTCCATACGATCTCATGAAAACTTTCTTTTCCACCCTTATTAGACAGGAGGCTCAAAAACAGTGCTTATTCCTATGGGGCAGAAAGAGTATAAGTTCATAGCATTACCCAAGAGCTATGTTAACTCTCCTGCCATCTGTCATAATATATCCCTGTAGATATAAACACCAAAGTGGCCACGTGTTTAGAACTGCCCATTGTGAGCCATCTGGGCATTCCATAGAATATCACACTAGTCCCTTACAACAATGACATTATCAGATGATGATAGTATGTTAATCCTTAGTTATGTGGCACACAATTAAGTGACTAGTACATTGGGGACCTTGGGACACTCCATAAAGTTGGGAGATAAACTCTATGAAGATTCAGAAGCTGTGGTTGGGTGTGGTGGCTCATGCCTGTAATCCCAGTACTTTGGGAGACTGAGGTGGGAGGATTGCTTGAGCCCTGGAGTTCAAGACCAGCCTAGGCAACATAATGAGACCTTGTGTTTAAAAAAATAAAAAAAACTAGCTGGACATGGAGGCATACACCAGTACTCCCAGCTACTTGAGAGGCTAAGGTGGAAGGATTACCTGAGCTAGGAGCTTGAGGCTGCAGTGAGCCATGATTATGCCACTGCACTCAAGCCTGGGCGACAGAGTGAGACTTCACCTCAAAAAAACAAAACAAAGGTTCCAGGGCCTGCCACATCAGTGAAGTGTTTAGGGGTATGCCTGAACATCCCATCAAACTATGAATGAACATCAAAGTTTTGCATCTGTTAATTCTCAGCACGAAGAAGGCAGCACAGTTCTTGGTGAGCTTCTTCTTGCTCTGGAACCTGCATATTTCACGTTTGAGAATGTTGTCTGACCCGTTTACTAAGCACTATGGGAGCCTGCAAGATCTGAATCAGGCCCAGAGTCCAGAGCAGGAAAGGGCTCTGCATAAGTCCAGACTGAAGGATTGCCACTCAGGCCCACTTAGGCCCTTTGGTCCAGCAGGCACTATGGTACTAGAGATATCTGGGGGAGGGGGAGGCACTGTGTGGATCTTATGGCAAACCCCAACAGGAGAATCTCATTGTCGACCCTAGAGTTCCGGAGCAAGACCATGCCTTCTACAGGAGAGAACTGTACAGCATTTGGAAACCATCTCTTGATGTGCTGCTTGCCTCTGGTAAAGACAGGACATTTGATCATGAGACCTGAAGTGGTCATGTGTTTAGAGCTGCCCATCATGAGCAAGGTCCTGTCAGACCCACCAAGTCAAAGGTTGGGTAGACCCAACTGCCATCCATCGTTGGATGAAGTAGTGCATTCCATCCTGGGGATGAGCAGGGCCAAAGGGTAAAAGTAAGTTGCACAAGCAGGTGGTCCAGCCCCTCACACCATCCACTGCTGTTGCACATGTGTCTCTCCTTCAGTTCATGCCTATGACTGTGTAGGTGTTGGAGGGTAGAGAAAGTGTTCTTTATAGCCAAGTGATGAAGGAGAAAAACTCCTGAGTTTTATTCAGGGATGTGTTGGCTTGGCATGTGGGCAAAAGCCAAAAATGCACTGCTGATGCATCTTTGCCCCACTCAGGGGTAATCCTGCAAACCAGGGAGGTGAGGGGAAGTCCTCCCAATTGCAGATCAGCTTTGTGCGAAAGGGAAGTGGTTTGAGATAAGAAGATAAATGGACTCTTGGGCAGTGGCAAGTGCATTTGTTGGTTGATCCAAGGTCTAGAAAGAGAAAGTCTGGAAGATGTAGGATACCTGAAAGAGATAAGTGAATGAACCTATGGAAGTGAACCCACCATGGTAAAGGACCCAAGCAGCCATGTAGACACAATGACTAGGCCAGCTGTTGTTAGCCCTGAGATGGCCTACTATGGCATTAGCATCATAAGCTCACGGACATAATACCCATGATGGCCAGATAGAAAATATGCATCAACACATTAGCATGGCTCAAACTCACCAAGGCTGGTGTGTTTGGTGTACTTCCAAGCATCCAACCAGCCAGAAAAGAAAATTTGCTGAGCCTCTGAAATGAAATTATCCCTCAATTTGAGGAAAAGGTGGTTACACTGAAAGTGTAATAATTCATCTTTACTGGGATTTATGCACAGTCCTTGTGTGAGTTTGCCTTTCTACCCTCAGGAGATTTCTTCCAGTATCACTAAAAGAGGGCTTGCACATCATAGGATCTCATGTCCTATTGCTTGAAACCAAAGGACATACTATACAGCAAGGAAAGTGGGATAATGGATGCAAGACCCTAGGATCCATTGGTCTTCTTATGTAACACACCACCCAGAAGGTGCTGGTCTGATATTATGATGGGACACTCTTGAAGGCATAGCTATAGTGCCAACTTAGAGATGCCACTCTAAAAGAATGAAGCACCATCCTCTAGGATTTAGTATATATCCTAAACAATAACAATCGTACCCTGCTGTTTCCCTGAAATTTTAATAAAAGATCCAGAAACCAAGAAGAAGAAGTATAATTGGCTCACTTATCATATTCCCAGGAACCCATTGGGAATTTGTGCTTCCCATTGCAACACTTTAGCTTTAGACTCTGTGGATCTAGGGGCCTTGGTTATTAGAAGGAGAACATTGTCTTCGAGGGACCAGTAAGAATCCTTTATAGTTTATACTATGGCAGTCAGCCTGCTGCTTTACTTTCCTTGTTCCAAGAGATCTGATGACAAGAATAGGAGTCACCATGCTAGCAGGAGTAATTGATTCTGATCAACAGGAGGAGGTGGAGCTGCAGTTACAAATTGGGGGTGGGAAAGAAGTGTGTAGCCGTCAATTGATCCTCTGGGGTGTCTCTTGCTGCTCTTCCTAATTTGTGGGGTAGACAGATAAAACTGTATCCATGGCCTGAGAAAGACGTGGTGATCACATATATGGTCAACTGCTTTTCATAGGTGCCAAGATAGCAAATGTGCCAATGGAAGAAATGATCGTCTTCCTAAAAATAGTGCTGAAACAACCAAAATCCATATTTTTAAAAAGTCAAAAGAATAAACCCACATTGATGGGTTATGTCAAAGGGAATCAGGAGCCAACTGAAGGAGCTCTCAATGGCCAAAGTTGGAAAAATTTGAACAAGAAAACAAATCAAGTACTACTGGATTATCATTTGAAGGATAAATGTTCATGAGTTCATGCTAATATAAATAAATAATTGAAGAAATTAGCAAATGGGGGAAGGGAAGAGACACATCTCCTCTGCAGAAGAATTCTCAGTAAGTTATGTACATACTTCACCCTAAAAAGAGAAAGAACCCTCTATTCATGTGTGGGCTGTTCATAGTGACTTTCTTCCAGAGAAAACAGTATGGGAGGGAGGGGAAAGGATACTTTGCAGTGGAGAAACCTGACAAACACTATGTTAGGTAGGTAATCGAGGTCAACATCAAGAGTCATGAATCATATTCATAATATACAACATTGATATGATGAAAAATGACATTTTATTTCATTTTTATTTCTGTGGTCTTGTGGTAGGACCCTTTACAGAGAGATGGGACACCAAGGCTTCTTTGCCAGGAAGCAGCATTACATGTGCTGGCACTGGCTCAGGGGATTCACATCCAAAGGCTAAGCCCCAAATGCAGTAGGGCGTTGCTTTACATACTTTTCGTTAACTTTTCTTCACATTCTAGCCTCTTTGTCTCCCTTGTATGGCAACAAACATTTCAATTGGATATTTCATGACACAGGGTTGTAACAGGGTTGCCCATGAGCACTTAGACATTGATTGCACCACGTTACTTTCTCTTTGTTCTGGGAAGGCCCTTATCACAGTCTTCCTTCCAAAGACATATTAGCTCCAGTCTTATCATGAGAAAAACATCAGTCAAATCCAAATATAGGGATATTCTACAAAGTAGCCTGACTAGTACTCCTTAGAGCTGTCAAGGTCATAACAGACATGAAAGTCTGAGAAACTTTCACAGCTGAGAGGAGACTAAGGAGATGTGACAAGTAAATGTACTGGATGGACGGGATTCTGGAACAGAAAAAAGACATTAGGTAAAAACAAAGGATATTTGAATAAACAATGGCCTTTAGTTAATAATATGTCAGTATTGATTCATTAATTGCAACAAATGTATATGTCTGAGAAGAAAACTCACAAATACTAATGTAAAATGTTAATAATGGGAGAAACTGGGTGTGGGATATATGGGGATTCTATTTTTGTCTAATTATTCTGTAAGTCAAAAACTGTTCTTTAAAAAGTCTATTAATACAGCCTGGTACAGTGGCTCACATTAATCCCAGCACTTTGGGAGACTGAGGTGGGAAGATCACTTGAGGTCAGGAGTTTGAGACTAGCCTGGGCAATATAGCAAGATCTCATGTCTACACAAAATAGAAAAAATTAGCTGGGTATGGTAGCACGTGCCTGTAGTTCTAGCTACTCAGGAGGCTGAGGTTGGAGAATCACTTGAACCCAGGATATCAAGGCTACAGTGAGCTGTGATTGTGCCACTACACTCCAGCCTGGGAGACAGAGCAAGACCCTATCTCTCTAAAAAGAAAAGAAAGAAAAGCTTATTAATAAAAAACGCTAGAACAACAAAAAATTGTACTTTAACTTATTTCATACTATACACAAAAATGAACTCAAAATGGATCATATAACTAATTGTAAAGTTAAAACTATTAAACTTCTAGAAGATAACAGAGAAGAAAATCTTCATGACTATGGGTTAGGCAAAGATTTCTTTTTTCCTTTTTTTTTTCTTTTGAGTCGGAGTCCTACTCTTGTTGCCCAGGCTAGAGTACAGTGGCACATTCATGGCCACTGTAGCCTCACCTGCTGGGCTCAGGTGATCCTTACACCTCAGCCTTCCAAGTAGCAAAAACTGCAGGCATGCGCCACCACACCTGGCTAATTTTTCTTGATTTATTGTAGAGACAAGGTAGCCGCTCACCTTCACCTCTCAAAGTGCTAGTATTACAGGCATGAGCCATTGCGCCTGGCCCACAAACATTTCTTAGAACACATAAAGTTCAAACCATAAAAGAAAAAAAATGAACAGATTGGACTTCATCAAAATTAATAACTTCTACATTTCAAAACACATTGTTGAGAAAATGAAAAGATAAATGACAGGCTGATAACCAACAAAGCAGTTGCATCTAGAATACAAGTCAATAATAAGAAAACAAATACAATAATTCAGTGGGAGAAAAGAATGTTCTTTCGATAAATGGTTTTAGGTTAGTTAGGAAATAAATGGTTTTAGGTTTAGGTTAGTTAAGGAAAAAAAAAGAAAAAAACAAAAACCTTGACTCCTAACTCACACTATACACAAAAGTCACTTCCAGAGGATCATAATCCTAAATGTAAAAAGCAAAACAATGAAGATTTTTCAAATAAAACAAAGGACACAAACCATAAAATTTGAAAAAGCATAATATTAGAATTAAATTAATCAAAATAAAAAATTTTGTTCCTCAAAGAAGTTAAAATAATGAAAACATAAATCACAGATTAAGAGAAAATATTCTCTGTAGACACCATCCAGAATATTTTCCACCCAGAATATATAAAGAGCTCTTATTGCACCAATCCTTCACAAGATGGCTAATAAGCATATGAAAAGATGCTCAACACCATTAGTCATCAGAGAAACACACACTAAAACTAGAGCTGCTGGTGGGAATGTTAAGTGGGACAACCACACTGGAAAACAGTTTGGCAGGTTCTTATAAACATGAACTTATGTGACTCAGCAAATCCCACTCTTAGGTATTTACTTGAGAAATGAAAACCTACATTCACACAAAGACATGTACACAAATGTCCATAGCAGCTTTGTTCATACTATCCAAAGACTGGACATAACCCAAGTGTCCATTAGCAGGTGAGTGGATAAACAAATTGAGGTATATCTATACTACAGACTACAACTCATCAATAAAAAGAATGAACTATTGATAAATGCAGCAACGTGGATGAATCTGAAAAACGTAGTAGTGACATACTGAATGAAAGAAACCAGACACAAAAGAATACACACATATGATTCCATTATATGCGATTCTAGAAAAGGCAGATTTAATCTATTGTGACAGAAAATGGACTAACGGCCACCTGGGGTAGGAGGAATTGGGAGAATTAACTAGAATGGGGCACAAGGGAATATTTTGGGGTGATAGAAATGTTCTACATGTTTTGGTGGTGATTCATTGGGTGAGTTACAAACTCATCAAAATGTACACTTAAAATGGGTAAGTGAATTGTACCACAATTTTAAAAAAGCTTTATTTAAAAGATGGTCGAAGCAATTCACACTCCTACCAATAATGTTTAAATTTTCATTTCCTAATAGCCTCCAAATCATCAGTTATTATCACATTGTTTTCCTTTTTTGAGAAAGCAATATTTATTGAGAGGACAGAAAAGCTCCCACAGTGGGAGGGGACCCAGAGGGGTTGCCCTAATTATCACATTTTTAACTTTTTGCCATTCTAGTGAATGAAGGTATTATTTCCAACTTGCAATGCACTTCTGTTGATTATGCAAGAGGTATTTATGAAAGGAGACCAAACGACAGAGTTACATCCTAAAAGTCATTGCCAGTGAAGCAATGGCTAATGAGAAAGTTGTTATTAAGAGGATCATGAATGCTTCTTCATGTTTTCGTGGCTTCATGTTCCACTTTTCTCTAAGAATTTTGACATTTTAGGTTTATTCCGATTTTGTAGTCAATATTCATCTCTCATGTTCTGTCGCATTGTTTATTCTTAACAAATCCTAGGTTCATATGTTTTAGAGCTGAGTCACGGAAGTAGCAACCTAAGAGGACACTAGCCCAGCACTTCTATCTGCACCACCTCCCCATTTTTTGGACATGGCCAATTGCTGTTTGTTTTACTGTATGAAAAGTGTTATCTAAATCAGCAAAATTGCAGCTCAGTTGAAGTATCCAGATGTGGGTTCCCACACTTGCAGTTCTTCACGTGACAAAACTTTGGGAAATATGGAAAAGGCATGATATCCTGAGCTCATCCAAATGGCTTCATCTGAAGAAAAAAACAATGTGCTTGTGATTTTAAAGATTTAACGATGAGACAATGCACTGGAAGTTTCCTCAGTAACAGCTGTAAGAAGGGCAAAAACATTTTTACAATGATAGGATGTTTGCTTAGAACAACTCTAGATTCTGACTTTATCCTGGTGTAATTTTTAATAGAGCCTTCTTTTATTCTGAAAACACTCCTAGTTTAAAGATAATTTATATTACCACTGTAATTACAAGGGATTTCTAGCTAATTAGCAGCATGGTCCCATCTGCTTGTTTTTTATTACTAGAAATACATGGGGAACGTTTGGAGGGAATGACTTATAATCAACTTCTAAATCAAGCTCGATTAGGGCAAAATAGCAAAATTTTCTCTTTTACTGTTTTGAGGGGAAAAAACTCAGTTGTCTTAGTTATTCAATTTGTTCAAGGATTACCTCAAACACACTACTTTAGGAAACGTCTAAGATTCCAAGTGCCCATTCATCTGCTCTTCATAAGTAAATTACTCAGGAAGAAGATATTTTGATGGAATGCGGTATTAAAGCTCATCAACTGAATTTAACTGTGTACACATTGAAGGGCTTGGAAATCCTCCTACACATGAAATCCCGTTTGTTGGTACACATGTGCTGTGCATATGCGTTTGGAAATCTCTTCTTGTTTTAACTTTTGGCCAAGTATGGGCCAAGAGGAAGGCCAGGCTTATCACATTCTAGATGTCACACAATGCCAGGAGACCAGATCAACTGAGAGACGACTCGTCTTATTGTGCCGGTTCAAGTCACAGAGCTCCTTGAGACAAGGAACTGTGACAGTCTTTTCTCTGAAGCCCCCATTTGCCCACCTTGGTGATTTCAAGCAGGAATTGGTCTGCTGAAGGACACATTCCTTCAGCACAGTCTAGTGAGGGGAAAGCAGTGTGTGAGTTTGCAAGGGCTGCCATAACCAGTAACACACACCGGGTGGTTTGAACAACGGAAATGTATTTCTACACAGTTCTGGAGGCTGTAAATCCAAGATCAAAGTGTTCATTCTGAGACCTCCCTCCTTGGCTTGCAGATGGCCGGTTCTTCTTGGTGCATCACATGGTCTTTCTTCTGTTTGTGTCTGTGCCCTGATCTCCTCTTCTTACAAGGATGCCAGAAATATTGAATGGGAGCCCACCTTAGTGACCTCATTTTAACTTGATCGCCTCTTTAAAGACCATCTCTCCAGACACAGTCCTATTTTCAGGTACTGGGTGTTAGGAATTCAACATGTGAATTTGGGGGGACACAATGCAGCCTATAGCAGGCGTAATTAGGATTTTTCATTAACTAACAGTGATAAGCATTGCACAATGCTGCCTCATACACTACTCACTTGCCACCTTGTGGATATCGATTCATCCATGGTACAGATGACAGGCCAGGAGGCACAATCAATTGAATGTGTGCCCACGAGGTCCACTGCATGCCCTGGTGCTCCATCCTGAGAGAAGAAATGTTCCTTATGGTCGTTAACCAATGCTCACCCTCCAGGATGAGTTGCAAACACCATCTTTTCCTGAAAGTTGCCCTGATATCTTCAACTTCTGCCATGCCCTGCGAGAAAAGTGGAATAGCGACTCTCAGCATCCTTCACATGGTGCTTCTCTTGTTTTATAGTTCTTCTCACATTGTTATTATACTTTGTGTTCTCAGCCAGATCACGTCTTTCCTTTTCTAAACCTTTAGGGTCTGGCCCAGTAGACAATTGATTAAATGAATCAGTAACTTGATTTTCCAGTATTCTTTCTCATCTAAGACTAGCAGACCACCCCAAGGAAGCACACGTGTGGGCAAAATGTGTTCACTACCTCCAGCCACATGATTATGTGCGAAGTTGTCAGAGGAATTAGAGAACACCCACATCCCTCGATGCACCACCATGTGACTATGTTACATGCAAGTACTCATAGAGAGGAAACATGCCAATTTCTCTGGGCTGTTTGTTTCCCCATGATCATTAAATGAGGTGCAAGAAGGGGCTCTGAAAACAGCAGCTCAACCTCTGGCCAGATTGCTTGGATTTGAGTCCCAGTTTTTTACTTACTGGCTGTGTGGCATTGGGCAAGTTACCTAACCTCTCTGTGTCTCAGTTTCCTTATCTGTAAAACAACAGCAATAGAACAAACTTCAAAGGGCTGTTATAAGGAGATAAAGAGTTAATATTTATAAAGAATTTAGGCGAGTGCCTGGAATATCATAAGGGTTCTATGCAAGTGTTTTCTACTATTTCGTCATTATCACTGCTGTTATGCATGAAAAAGGAATTGTTTAGTTTGGTTCTATGCTGTCATTGGAATTCCCATTAGCCCTGTGGGTGTGATGACCTGCCAGGGGTCTCTCTTTACCCTCTGCCCCCTCTCCTTGCACGTGTGGTGGTTTCTATCTGTGCTCCAGCCTTGCAGCCCCGGCCATCCGCTGTGGCCTCCCACAATTGAGATGGCAGGAAGCTGCTGTCCAGGTCACAGACTTTGGGGGCCACACAGTCCACTCTTTCTCACTGCCTGTGTGTCCTGGGAGGTTTGAGGCAAATATAATGGTCACAGCTACCACCTCTCTCCTCTATCCGCCCCCCCCCAAAAAAAACGGAGGGAGAAGAATTTAGGAAGACTCTGTGCTTCTCAACGCTGAAGCACATGCGGAGGAGGGAATGGAATGGAGGGGAGAGGGAGAGGAAGGAGGGAAGAGGAGGGGAGGGAAGAAGGGAGGGAGGGAGGAGGCAGCAGATCCCGCAGGAGCCCGAGAGGGACGCTCCAGGCCTGGTTTGGGAACTTTTCCCGTTGATTCCCCTGCATGAAAACAAGCCGGGCCAGCCGCCACCTCCCCAGCGCCAGCTGTTTCCACTTCCTTAACATATGTTCGCTCACCTAAATTGTTTATTAACTTCACATCCAGGATCTTTTAAATAGAGGAAAACCCGAGGCTTGTCTATACCAACCAGAAAGCAGACATAAGTGGGGGGGGAAATTCAACAGCCAACAAAACGCAAAGGCAGAATGGTACCAGAGAACCTAAGTTTGTCTACAGCAACATGTTTCCCTTCCCTTTTATGGCTTCCCGAATGATTGATGAAACTCCTCTTTTCCAGGGCTGATGCACCAGGTTAAGGAAGTATACTATACTGACTCATGGGCTGAACTGGATAAGCTCGAACAGAAGAATAGAATTGGTGGAAAGCAAGCCATTGTGACAGCAGGAATAGCACCACATTTGCAAACCCGACTCCCAGTGAGAGGACCGTACCATTCATGGGGTCTAGTGTTCAGAGCTCAGGCTCCTAAACCAGATCTACAGGTTTGAATCCCAGCTCAGCCACCAGGAAGCTGCGTGACCTGGGGTGAGTTGCTAACCCTCTCTCAGCCTCAGTTCTCTCATCTGTCAAACAAAGAGAACAGTATTTATCTCATTGAGATGTTATGGGGTTAAGTGAGTGAATAGAAAGCATTTAGAATTGTAACTGGTATTTACTATGTGTTTGCTGTTTTGATTATATATACGTGTAGGTTTTACCTAGTTTCAAAAACTAGAATTCATTATTCTTCTTTTATATTTATGGCACAGGGTTTATCATGGGATTCTAGTTGAATATTTCAGGCCTGGCATTCTTGATATACTTTCTGCCAATTTCTATAACAATACTATTGCTTTGTCTTCACATCCCTCATATAATATAAGCTTGCAAATTTTCTGACTATTAAATATAAGAAAAGGCTACATGATGAAATTTCTATAAACAACACCATCAATATGAAAGAATTGGGAAGTTCCTTCCTGATACTTCCATCCTGGAGCAAGAAGTGGAATGGTTTTGGGCAAGCAAACAAAAAATGTTCACTATGTGCATGCACTAAGTTTAAAATGAGAAAAATTAATATTATAAAAATAACAGTGTGCACTGGACATGGTGGCTCACACCTGTAATCCCAGAATTTTGGGAAGCCAAGGCAGGAGGATCACTTGAGTACAGGAATTCGAGACCAACCTGAGCAGCATAGCTTGGCCTCTTGCTTGTCTCTCCAAAAATTTAGGCAAGTGTGGTAGTGCACGCCTATAGTCCCAGCTACTTGGGAGGCTGATGTAGGAGGATTGCCAGAGCCCAGGAAGTCAAGGCAGTGATGAGCCATGATTGTGCCATTGTACTCCAGCCTGGACAACAGAGACTGTAACTCAAAGCAAAACAAACCAACAACAACAAAACAGTGCAATCAGACAATTTGGCTAGAATTAATATTTGGGTGGTAAAGGGAAAATGTGGGCAAATTTTACCATAGAAATAAAGATTACAGTTAGAAATATGATCAACTAAAATAATCACTGCTCTTTCCTTTCTGTATCTTCCATGAAATTCACAGTGAGTTGGGGTTAAGAAACTGTCGTTAAAATCCCCTTGATGGAAAAGAAGTCCCCAGAGCACCATTTTTATTGCATAAGCAGTGGTGTCTTTTGACATATGTTTGATGTTTTTGCTATTTAAAAACTGAAGAAATTGTGGCTAGAAATGTGTTGTCTGTTCAGTTTGAGGAAATAGATATTCTTTTAGGATTTTAAACCAAATGGCATACTATCTATCTCTCAACACTTAACTTCTGATTCATTCTGAAACTCTTATATGCTTCTCCCACAGGCATTTTGGAAGAGTATGTGTCCCACTAAGAAGCTTCAAGTGAGACTCATAACCAATATTTCTGGCAGCTTTTGTGAATTTAATGTTTCTTTGAACACAAGTCTATGTTGCAATCACAACTGAGACTGGCTCAGACCTGTCTACCAAGGGCATTGGACTAGAGAGGGCAATTTCACCCTTAAGGACATTGTTCACTACAAAAAAAAAAAAAATCATTCTATCAAGATAGGTACTTTAGGAGGGAGACTTGTCTGCTGAGCACTGAGGGGTCCCATTGTCTCCCAATCATACGGGCAAAGACTTCCCAGACCACTGGCTTCTGGTTCACATGGGAGCAGAGTGTTGGCAGGGCAGTTCCAACAGGTCCCTGGGTCTGATACCCGATTCACCCATTCATTCACTTCAATCAGTATTCATTAAGGGCCTACTATGCACCAGGTACTGTTCTCAACATTGAAAGTATAGAAATGAACACAATATATAAAAAAAAAAAACAACCCTGCCCTCATGGAGCCTGCATCCTAATGAGGGAATCAGAAAACAAACAAGCAAATAGACAACTAGAAGTGAAAGCACTATGAAGATAAAGGAGGTAGCGGATGGAGAACAGAGAGAGTTAAGGTAGTCAGATCCGGTGAGTCCACTCCGCATTTTCCTCAGGGCCAAATACTTTCAATATTCTACAGGCTGTGGCCACCCTCCTGTACCCTCAGTGACCTCATCTCCTGCTTGTCCCTCTTTCTGCTTCTCCAGATGCACCTGCCAAGATGCTGCCCTGGAATCTGCTGGTGCTAAAACCAGGAGAGTCCCAGGCAAAGGAGATGAGCTGGTGACCCTACCCTACTACCAGGCATGTTACTGCTTGAGGTTTTGTTCTAGCAGTTCCTGCTGCCTGAGCCACCCTTCCCCAGGTATCTTCTTCACTAGTTTTGTTGTCTTATTCACATCTTCTCTCAGATTTCACCTTCTGAATGAGACCTACCCTGACCATCCTATTTGATACTGACCCTGCTCTTCCCTCCCAAACCCTATGCTTCCAATCTCTCTTACTCTGCCATTTCTTTTTTTCTTTTCTTTTCTTTTTTGAGTTGGAGTCTCACTCCGTCACCCAGGCTGAAGTGCAGTCTCATGAACATGGCTACCGCAGCCTTGACCTTCTGGGCTCAGGGGATCCTTTCACTTTAGCCTTCCAAGCAGCTGGAACTTCAGGTGCACCACCACTCCTGGCAATTTAAAAAAACTTTTTTGTAGAGATGAGGTCTTGCCAAGTTTCTCAGGTTGGTCTCAAACCTCTGGACTTAGGTAATCTTCTCACCTCCACCTCTCAAAGTGCTGGGATTATAGGCGTGAGCCACCGCGCCTGGCTTCCATTTCTTTTTTCCTAATTTATCACGTTGCAGCATACTGAAGCCTCTTTGCCTTCACCTGCAGAGCCGTGAATGCTTGGGGGTTTGCATGGCCCTGGGCTGCCCTTGGCCAGTGCAGGACACTGGTAAGAGCAGGACAGCGAGTGTCCAGCTCCTTGGCATGCAGGCAGGACAAATCTAAGGTGTGAGTGACACTCTGGAGTTCTGCAGGCTCCAGTGAAAGCTGTGCCCCAAGGGATTTAGTCTGAAATCACACCCTTGCTTCTTCTCTTTCCCTGTTCTGCTTTGTCCACTCCACTACTGGTTTCTCCAGGAAGCAATTCTTTAAACATTGCTTCACCCTAATCCTCATTCCAGGACCTGCTTCTGAGGAGCCCAGTCTAGGACTAAGGATCTGGCCTTAGTGAATTCAACCAATGACATAGGATGTCTGGTAAAATTGGTGAGTATGAGAGTGGGAAGATGGAAGCCTACTTTCTGGGACTTTCTATGATTTCAGTCAATAAAAACCAAAGACATTGCATGTTTGTCTCCAGTCACATCACCTGTTCAGGCGCAGCTTAGAGAAAGTAGGGAGCTGCTGGATTTAACCAGGGTTGGGGGTGTGTCCAGGCAAGTAAGCTGGAAAGAGGCTAGAGGGTTTGGGATGCAAGAAAGGGAATAATTACAGCGATGAGGATGGGATCTCTGCTGGGGACAGCAGGAAGCAAGGATGCTGGAGTGTGGGCCAGGAGAGAGGACAGAGATAGTGGGATGTGGATACCGATAAAGCCCGAGAGCTGTTGGCATCATGGTCATAGACGGTGAGGATTGGCAGTGGGAACCCTAGGCCTACAGTGGTGGAGCTAATGCCCTGTGGTGATGTCAGATCAGAGGTATGACCTGGGAGCAGGTGGCTGACATTTGGCAGAGTGCAGGTCACTGGCTGTCGAGGTGCTACATACTTCTAGCTTGATAGCTGATTCTTGAAATATTCCATATGTATTTCCATTTTCCCCCCTGATCTCTTATTTATTTATGATTATTATTTGAGTTGGAGTCTCACTCCATTGCCCAGACTGAAGTGCAGTGGCATGCTCACAGCCACCACAGCCTCGACCTACTGAGCTCAGGGATCCTTCTGCCTCAGCCTTCCAAGTAGCTGGAATTACAGGTGCGTACTACCATGTCAGGCTAATTTTTCAATTTATTGTAGAAACAAGTTCTCGCCAAGTTGACCAGGTTAGTCTCGAGACTGTGGGTTCAGGCAATCCTCTCACTTCGGCCTCCCAAAGTGCTGGGATTACAGGCTTGAGCTCTTGATTTTTTGAGATACTAGCAAGGAAATGAGGAGGACAGAACAGAGCAAAACTTGAAAGGTCTCCCGACCTAGTCTCCCTGTCTCATTGAACTTGTGCCCTCTGCCCAGCCTGCAGCCATGCCCTCTACCACACATACATACGTGCCCATCACAGCAGCTTGCAGTTATCCAAGAATTTCTCTCAGATTTTATGTTAGTTCCTCAGACCTGTGATCTCTCATTTCTATCATTTTCCCCTAGGTTGGTTTTTGGTAAAAGAGTCACGAGTCTGTGCCTTGTTCTCAACCCAAATTGACATCACTCAATTAGTCTCCAAGCCCCTCTTGAACGCCAGGGCCTGTCTATGCTCTCCCCTCTGTTCACAGTAATCCAATCTTTTAGAATGAAATCTGTCTTTCCTCCTACAAGCTGACTGCCACTGCCAGGTCTCACTCAGGGTCCCTGATGGTACTCAGCCTCCGCCTCCTGTGATCTGACTAGTTCTTTCCATCAGTATGACACCAGAGAGGGATTAGAGCACTCTCTCCTCAACACCTCTAAGGCAATCTTAGCTCCCTGATACATTCTCTTGCATGTAGAAGCATGCACACACACATACATGCACACATATGCACATATGTCTGCAAATACATGGTCTCATAATTGTCTAGCTCAATGTCAGGAATCCATTTCTATTGCAGAGGCATCGAGCAGGATAACTAAAAGATAGAACACAGAAGTATCTAACTATCTGTCATCTATCTATCATTTTTTATTGAGATAGGGTGTCTCTGTTGCCAAGGCTGGAGAGCATTGACGTGATCATAGCTCACTGCAGCTTTGAACTCCTGGGCTCAAGTGAGCCTCCAATGACCAGCTAATTTTTACAGATTTAGAAGTCAAGAGAAATGGATACTCAGACTGACTGTCTCTCTTGGTTTCCTAGGTGAGGTGTAATTTATTCTGTGAACTCTCAACTGCTCTAAGTAGAAACATATAATTTCTATTTTCTCCCAAAGTCTTATGCATACCAGGTAGGAGGGAAAGAAGGAGATGCTGGCAAGAAGTCCTTTTCTGGATGGGGTTGTCTGCAGGCCCCAAACTGAGTACACAGGTCTTGCTGAGCCTGGTGGAATGGCCACCAGGTGACCACAACAGCCAGCTAACCTTAAGGGGTCTCTGGGGGAGCTTTGGGCTTCTCTGCAGAGATTGAGGTTGGACTTGTTCTTCCTGCCCTCCCGCTAAGTGTGTGTCAGGGATTAGTGGGATACTGACTGGAAAGATCTTTTGTGTCCTTTATAGCTATCTAATCTGGTTTTAATTGAAAATTTGTGTCTAGGTGGCTAGCGTTTTTGAGAACCTAGTGAATATGGCAAGTCTCCCTGCCAAAACACCAGTTTCATCAATGCCGATGACTTAAAATGGATCTCAAAGGGTTTGAAAGAATTTCTAAGGTTATTTGCCTTATACCTCCAAATAGAGCAATGAACACCACCATGAGTTCAGTTTTTCTCCAGCGTCATCCTTGGAGCTCACAACACAAGCTGGAAAAGGTGGGAAGACTCACTTTTCACTTAAATGGAAAAGACCTTTCCCAATCCTATCTTGTCTAAAAATACAATGTATAAGGGGGGACCCCCAAAAACTGGAATTTATTTATATGAAATTGTGTACTTATTCTTATATGTTTTAACTTAAGTCACCTTCAAAGTACTCTCCATTTGATGCAATACACCTATCAAGATGTTTTTTACACTGCTTAAAACAGTTTTTGAACTTGTCAATTTTGATGCCTTTTAGTGTTTCTACTGTTTTTTGTCTCACTTCTTCCACATTGGCAAAACATTTACCTTAGAGGACGTTTTTCTTCTGAGGAAACAAAAAAAGAAGTTTTGGGGGTAAGATCAGGTGAATAGAGAGGGTGGGTACTGGGGTCATGCTGTTTTTTGGTCAAAAACAGTGGAACACTCAGCATGGTGTAGGCAGGTGCACTTATAAATCACCCATCATCAAGTGGGCAAACGTGTTGAAAGAATCTCCAAAAAACAAATTCACTGAAGCCAAAAGCAGTCTTTCACGACAATGCTAGCTGGTCCACTGATGCTATTGGGTTCCTAGAACACTTACCTAGCAGGGGAAGCTTGTACTACAAGAGACCTGCCCCCCAAAAGATAATTCTGTTTTTTTGGGGGGGTCCTCCTTGTATATGGCTCTTTTTGGGGGGGGGGGAGTCAGAGTCTCATGTCACCCAACCTGGAGTGCAGTGATACATCCATGGCCACCGCAGCCTCGACATGCTGGGCTCAAGTGATCCTTCCACCTTAGCCTTCCAAGTAAGTGGAACCACAGGTGCACACAACCATGCCCGGCTAATTTGTTGATTTATTGTAGAGACGAGATCTCCTCAAGTTGCCCAGGCTGGTCTTGAACTCCTGGGCTCAGGCAATCCCCTTGCCTCAGCCTCTCAAAGTGCTAAGATTACAGGTGTCAGTCACCGTGCCTGGCCCATATATGGTTCTTAATTAACCACCCACAGCATGGACTCATCCTGTTGCCCAGATCAGTTGTAAATATTTTATCAAACTGAATGTATTTTTCAATATTTATCCAGGTATCTGCATAGCCAACTCTCCATTACGCCGGTGTACATTTACTGAGCTCTGCAGGGCACCTCTCTGGCCCCTCAGTCTGCACCAGGCTTCCTGCCAGTCTCCACAGGGCCATGGGTTGGGTGGCTAATTGCATGTCCTCTCCCCTCCCCCAGATAGGCAGGTGACCATCCACACCAGAGACACAAAGGGGGAAGATATGGGGGGAAGAGATTGTGGCTGGTCACCCACTACCTTGGACGACACCCATTTCTCTCCATTCTCACTGCAGATCATTGACCTGTGAACACATGTTCTTAACATGTTGCCTCCAATCTTGCTGAAATCACCTAGACAGTATATTATGTCCAAAGTATTTTCTTTTCAAAATCGGACATAGAACATAAGCTGAGAGGTACACAATCTGTTTTGGGGTTTATGATAATGTCCAGGTAAAGCCATGCAGACTTGTCTGAATATCAATGAAAGGTTCATTTCCAGTGGTGTTCAGTGAAGGTAAGTTGACTCATTTGTACAAAACAACTCCCTCATTTCCCTTTGAGCAATTGTCAAGTGTGCTTGACGCAAAGCAAGTGACCTTCAGATGCAAAGAGGGGTTTGGCCTGGACTGTCAGTGTGGATTTGGCAGCATGAATTGCTCCAAAGAATCCTGATTTCTTATGCATGAACTGCTGACCCCAGCACCGGGTCCTGGAGAGCGGGACGGGAAGGAAGGTGAACTCCTGCTGATTCAGGGGTCCTCCCGACAGCCTTTCCACGGTGTCAGCAGTATTCACATCACTTTCCTCTCCTCCCTCTTCCGCCCCACGGTAAGTCCTGTCCCTGGAAGCACTTTTCAGTTGCCAGGAATTATGAACATTAGGAAACAATCCAAAAAACTGGGTGGCTGCCTTAGTTTCCACAGCCCACATGGTAACACAGGGGCCTGTTTTTAGCACCAGGTCATAGGTGTAGAAACAGCCAGGCCTAAAGGAAGGAATGCTGGACCAGCAAGAGAGGCCTTCAGTGCCTCCAGCACCGGGCAAGCATGTGGCCTGAAGTGTTTCTAAAGAGAGACAGAGGAATGAATGTTCTACGGGTTTACAGAGCTCTACGCCAGCTCACTACTTGGAGTGATGCTTCCCAGTGTTGATGGTTTGAGGACCATACTTTCAGTAACCACGATATCCAGCCCCTAGGTCAAGGTCATTTCGAGGAGACCGTAATGAAACAAGTGGGAAAAGGCCCGCCAGGCAATGCATCTGTCCATTGAGGATCCCAGGAAACAGCCTTATACCAATGATGGGTCCTGAGCTGCAGAAACATCTCCTTTCTTGGCTATCAAAACATTATGAATGTTCCATGGTACAAGTAATAGATCAAGTGTGTCAATTGGACAACCAAGTTCCAAAGGTTTCATGGTGCGCCTGCAGTTCTTGTCTATGCCAAACAGCAGCACAAGGACGTGCTGCCACAGTTCATTAGCTCTCTGATGACAGGTATATCGGCAACTTTATGTCATACAAAGAGGAGCTCAGTTGTGCAAACAAATGTCCCTCACTCATACTGGACAAAGCCTTGCTGAAGTGATGGGGTGCTGAAATCTTCCTAACTCCTCTCTACCTGGACATCTTCCCCCTCTCATCCTCCCACTCCAGCTCAAGGGTGCCAAAGCTGTGTGGTGACTCCCTCTGTCAGTGTCCCATCCTTGGTAATTCAAAGATGCCCCCATCGATGGCCCACAAAGAGCCCTGTGTGCATGTACACGCGCTGTCACTGATAAGGTCACTGGGTGGTGAGCAGTTCTGTTCACACTTCGCATCTGGGGCCTTATCCTGTGATTCGTGTGTGTAGCACCTGTTTGCATGGTCTGCCCTTAACTGACATTCTGCCTTATAGATACCCGGACAGGTTGATGCCTTCCCCCCACACCCCTACCCCTGCATAAAGCAGCAGCTCCCTCTTGTAAGTCAAGTTGGTGTGTTCACTATGCTCCCCAGAACTGACCGATAAAATCACCGACTTATATGTTTTCTGCACACTAATTTTAAGAAATGTTAGGCAGGCCAGGCACGGTGGCTCACGTCTGTAATCCCAGCACTTTATGAAACGAGGCAAGATGATTGCTTGAAACTAGGAATTCAAGACCTGCCTGGGCAATATAGCAAGACCGCATCTCTATTTTTAATAAATATAATTTTAAAAAAGAAATATGTTAGGAAATCCACAGGAAACAAATCCAAAGGAAACAAACTGATAACATGGCTTTTGAAAAAAATAAACACACAGTAGAACAGCTTCCGGAATGTGCTAGGTCCAATATACCCAGCTTCACTTTCCAAATTATTTACTCAATAATCCTATCTGGTTTACAATGAATAATTGTTCTAGGGCCCCTCATCATACATCAGAAAGCATCATACATCAGTAAGCTCAATATTTTATCCTAAAGCAGGAAATTAAACTAAGTTTTCAGACATAAATATCAATTAACAGAAAGAATAGCAAAGAAAAAGAGAGGGGGGTTAATTGGCATTGTTAGGGAAAAACTCATCTTCTGATGATTATGGTCAAGACCTTATCTTACAGTCCTCATAATCATAGCCTCCTTTTCTTTGCACTGGGAACCTAACATCCATTATCACTGTCCTTCTCAGCAGCCAAGAGTCGTAGGTCTTCTTATTCTCCTTTCATTGATGAGAAGACTGGAGATCATCTGATAATTAAGTTGCCCAGTCACATGGCAAGCAAAAAAAAAAAGAGAGACATATTTTGAACTGAGGCATGCTTGACTTCGAAGTTCATATTCTTGCTTTTAGGCCAAGCTTCTATACAAATTTTCACCAATTCTTAACAGTCGATTTAGTTCAACAGTTACTGAGCACCTATTGTGTCTTGTTGTGATAGGGAGTACAGACATAAGATAGTTACTGGCCCAACTTTCACTTGAGAAAAAAAAAAAAAAAAAAGCCTTCTTTAGGGAATCTTTCAGAACAAATACCATTAAAAATTTTTTCTAATTGAACTTAATATATGAACTTGACTCTATCACTTATTTTTAAAAGTAACTAATTAGTTCTCAAAATGACAACACAAGATGATGCTTTCTGTATTTTTTCATGCATTTAACCCCCTGACTAGTGAAAAACTTTAAAATATTTTTTCCTAAAGGAGGTGAAGGAAGTATCTTTTCTTTTCACATCATGAATACAAGTAAACATATTATTTAGTCTCAGAGTTATAATAGCTTTATATTAGAATGAGCTGTCCATAAAAGAGAAGCTAAACTAACTAACTAAACATTAGTCTAAACATTATGTAACAGGGGTGGCGTGTGGTTTCTAAAAAAACATAATTTCACATGCATGATGGCAATTGCTGGATAAGAATTCTGTAACTAGAGCTGTTTCTGTGAGCACTGCTTCATATTTCAGGTTGAAAGTAGGCAGCCATTGTAGCCCAGAAGCTCCCAGAAGAAATGAGTGAGCTGAATGTGTATATTGATGAACATTTTTGGTGTTTTTAGTCTTTCTGAAGCACCTGGTATTGGTTCTGTGGAAGACTACATGGCGCATGAAAAGATCATTGTTTGTAAGCACTCGCTGGGATGTTTCTAGAATATGCTTCTGTAGGTGAATAAAGGTGGTTATTGTTGAGTCTTTCTTCACCGAAAAATAATAAAACTGATGCAGTAAGCTGATTTGGAAAAGAGCCTAGTAAAATCTGTTGCAGAGTTAGGACTTGCTTTGAAAAGTGTCTGTGTCCTCAGAGGCACACTGACAGAGACTTTTCTTTCCTTGTATGGTATTTGTCGAGCCACTTCAAATCTGTTTTCAAACAAAATTGGGAATTTAAAAAAATTCATATAACAATAAAATATAAAATAATAAAATGTAATTCAGTGACATCTATGTTCTTTAGCTTTCAAAGCATTTTATCTAATGCTAATTTATCAATAGTAGTAACCATTTTAAGCTAATTTTTACTGATTTTTGAGTTGGGGTGTCACTGTGTCACCCAGGCTGGAGTGCAGTGGCATGATCACAGCTCACCGCAGCCTAGAATTCCAGGCTCAAGCTGTTGTCCCGCCTCAACCTCCTGAGTAGCTGGAACTACAGGTGTGTGCCACCATGACCAGCTGACTTATTTTTTATTTTTTTGTAGCGATGAGGTCTTGCTATGTTGCACAGGCTGGTCTTGAACTCCAGAGCTCAAGCAGTCCTCCCACCTTGACCTCCCAAGGTGCTGGGATTATAGGCATGAGCCACTGTGTCAGGCCAGGGCTCCAGAATCTTTACCCTTTACTGCTGTGCTATGCAAACTTTCAGAGAAGCCAGCTGTGTTGGGAACACTTGCAAAACTCCGTTTCTAGGCAGCTGACTCAATAGATTCCACCTAAGATACCTCACCTGCCCACTCAACTCTCTTTCAAAAGGCTCCTGTCTGTGGATGAAGCACTGCTTCTAGAAGGACACTCCTGCACTGGAAATGAATTATTCACTGGGAGAGTAAACTCCAAAGCCATCAGTGCTCAGTGACATGCAGCATGGAGTTGTTGTCTTCTAAGCCATGAGTCATCCAAGAGAGGTCAAGTCTTTAAGAAATGAATTACAAGATAACTCTGGTGAGGTAAAGATAGAAAACAAATGAGCTAACATCAGGTCTGCTGGCAGGAGGAGGTTTAGGTAGGCAATTTTAAGAAGCCAGAAAAGAACTTTGTAAGGCGTTAAAATATTGCCTATGGAAAATTCATTGATGTTTTAATGGAAAAAAATGGAAATACTCATCAATAGGGGTTGACCAAATAGGTATTGTACATTCATATGATGAACTAGTTCATAGCCATTAAAAGATGAGGTTCTATACATTAGGGTATGATTCCATTTTGTAAATATGTAAATTAGTGCTGTATCCAAAATCCAAGATTTTTAGATGTATTCAAAAATCTCAGGAAAATATACTGAGACTGAAATTAGTGGTTATCTTTGGCAGATGGGATTACTGAAGATTACATTGTGTGCTGATAAATTTCAGAACACTAACATTTTGTAATGAATGTGCATTACATTTATATAAATGAAAAATAATATAAAAAGTACTTTGTACTTTTTTCAGAGAAGGTAAGCACATGTGATATTGGGAAGAAAAGAGGAGGTCTGTAATAGCATTAAAGGGCTGTGTTTTGGATATTCAGGAACTGCTTTGCTCTCTCTACCATACTTCCTTAATCTCACAACAATTCCTTTTATTAGACCATACTTTGATGTTATCCCATTAGCCTCTTGAGAAAAAGTAAGATCCAGGTGCACATAATTTGTCACTGTATGTATTGAAGAAGATATTGTTGAAGATGTTGCACATTATGTTCTAGTTTCCTCATATGAGAATTCGCAAGAGACATCTTTCTTGCAGGCCTTGTTATCACGAAAAGCTAACTTTCCCGAGCAACTGGGCGTTTTCCCTATAGACACTGTGATTCCTGTAAGTAATCTTGCATATCTCTTTGCTTTGGCTGCTGGGAAGCTTAGTGACAAAATTATCACCTGTCTTGCAGTTGTGTAGGAGCCGATGGTGTAACTCACTCAAATACAGTTCAAAAGGAAGTCATTGTTGAGTATTAATTTAGTACCAGGTGTGCCCCCCTCCACAGTCTTTGCAAAGGACATTGGTCTGTACAGAGTGGCGCCTTATGCTTCATTCAGGTGTTGTGGGTACCACCTCCACTTTCATCTGTTTTGCACATTGAAATTGTAGATGGAACTTCCTTTAATAAGAGGATCCCTGTTCTTTAAAAATAGATCGAAAAACCTCTAAACTAGAAATGTGGTTGGATGCGTTAATGCATGTACTTGAATGTTTTATATGATATACTTCAGGTATTTAGTGTTGCATATGATAGTCTTTCAATATCTTCACTTGTGATTATTTATATGATGTATTGATTATTTTAACCTTGACCTCATGTATCTCTTCAGTTGACCCAAACTTGTTTCTTCAGAGTCACGCTTCTCAAGAGCTGTCTTCACCTGCTGTCTCCGCCCCCTGCTCACCTCGCACTCACCACTCAATCCATTCCATCTGGCTGTTGCCCTCATCATCCTATTAAAACCAGCTGCAATAACCTCCATGTTAGTAAATCGATGTACATTTTTCAGACTTCTCAACAGCATTCAGTATAGTAAGTTGACTGTGTGCTGCCATAAATCTGCTGCTGGTTTTCTTGTGGATTTATCCTTTTCTCACTAGTCAATGATGTTGAGAGGCCCTCAAGGTGCTGCCTGTGTCCGCTTTTCTTCTTTTCACAGACCCACTGGATAATTCCCTGCACGTCCATCTTTTCAAGTATTATGTGCCATTGTTTCCCAGATTGTATCCTTAGCCTGGAACCTCTTCTGACTCCAGACCTATGGATCTGACTGCTTATTCAGCATCTCCTTTAGGTTCCCAAATGATCAAAACTGCATTGACAACAACCTCATGATCTTGTGCTGAACCTGGGTCCTCTCGCAGATTTGTCTACTTGACTGAATAATTCTCTGTCATCCAACCAAGCTGGAAGTCTAGAACCTTCCTGTCCCTTAACCCTAATTCCTACCTGTATCTCACAAATCTTTTCACACCTCTTTGCCTCCATAGTCATCACTTCAATCCAAGCCGCCATCACCGCTCACTGGAGTTCAGTGGCCTCTTTGCTGGTCCTCCTTAATCTACTCTTACTCTTCTTCAGTAACGTCCTTCATACCGTAGTCAAGTGAAAATCTGATCACGCTCATCTACCAACGTTCCTTTCTTGGCTTAAAACATGGCTTTCCCATTGCCCTTAAAGCAAAATTATTAACACAGCCCTCCATGGCCTCATGGTTACCTGCTGTCTCCTACACATTCTTCATCCCAGTCCATTGAGCCTTCTTTCAATTCTTTGTACATGCCACATGACCTTTGCATGCTGTTGCTTCTGCCTGGAATGTTCACTTGCCCCACCCCCTTTCCATGTTAATTTTTACTCTTATTCAGATCTCACACTCAAACATTATTTTCTCAGAAAAACCTTCCCTATTGTCAGATCACTTGTGTCATGGCATTTATCACAATTTGTAATTGTGTGATTGTTGGTTAACGCTTACATCCATACCAGACCCAAGTTCCATAATTGTAGGGAAAATGTCAGTTATTTATTGTTTATTATAACATCCCCAGCAACTAGAATAATATCTGACCTATTTAGGTGCTTGGGAAATATTGGTTGAATGAATTAATAAATGAAATAAACCCTGTGTGTATATACTTATTAAGTATTAATCTGTGCCTCACTGTACTCTAAGGCAGAAACAACTTTTATTAGATTCTAGATTCAGTGTTAGCAAGCAGTGGGTTACTAGTAGTTTTGAAAAGGAGATAAAAAATGTTCTTAAACTTTTAAAATGTTTAACCAAAATACTGGGGATGACCATTTCTGAGAATAAAAAGGATTTTATCATATATGTATAATTTTACGTATATATAAATTAAGGCCACATTTCAATAATCACAGCAAGTTAGAAAACAAATCAATAGGGCCATTGCCTTGCTAGACTCTGGTGTGGCCATGTGCTCTTTGAGCTATGGCTGTCGCCATGCTTCCTGGCTTTGGTCACCCTCCCCTACCTTGGGGAGGTGAAACTTCTCTTTCTCTCTCTCTCTCTAATTTACTTTTAAATAAACTATATTTTCTAATCTAAAAAAAAAAAAGAAAAGAAATCAATATCTCTATATAAATTATCAGAAATTTTTATTATTTAAAAAAATCACGCCGGGCTCGGTGGCTCAGCCTGTAATCCCGCGCTTTGGGAGGCTGAGGTGAGTGGATTGCCTGAGCCCACGGGTTCGAGACCTGCCTGGGCAGCTTGGTGAGCCCTCATCTCTACAATAAATAAAAAAAAATTAGCCAGGTGTGGTAGCGCGCGCCTGTAATTCCAGCTACTTGGAAGGCTGAGGCAGAAGGATCACTGGAGCCCAGCAGGTCGAGGCTGCGGTGACCGGAAGCAGCCACTGCACTCCAGTCTGGGTGACAGAGTGAGACTCCAACTAAAAAAAAAAAAAAAAATCACTATAGGATAGAGTAACAATCTAATTTCTACATAATAAAATTATTGGACAAGTAAAATCCTTTATTACTAAGTTGTTACCTTTGAAAAGATAATGATTGAACTTGAATATTAGAAGACCAATAAAATGGCCAGATACTCAGATAAGCAATTTACTCACAGTTTTTCTCTGCATCAGTTTTCATGTCTTTAAAACCCATGCCCTCCTTGCAGGGTGGGTGGCGGGGGGTGTTGTGGCAATAAAGCAAATCTTCAAAGGTCAGCATTAAGGGTGATGTATGTATGTGTGTACACGTTACTGGCTTCCCAGCACTG